>LUGF01042884.1:0-13279 GCA_001625245.1 Calycopis cecrops
TATGCTAATGATAAGATTTAAAAATTAGGTCAAAAATTTAAGGCTTCAAAGTAATATACATCTTATATGTATGTATGTTATGTTTTTTTACTGTATTTACAGAATTTCCTTCAGAAAATCTTTCAATATTACTGATATAACAAAATATTGACCTTAGCAATAAACATTTGACTAACTTAACTTTGTAAATTTTTCGTTTTTACAGTAAACTACCATACCAAATCTTCCTTAGATTAGTCACTAAGCATAAAATCTCACTAAAACTCTGATAACTACTGATATTGTAACTATGTTTGATAATAATAATCCGGTCTAAAAAAGGTATTTTATATCAGATTCTTATCAAATATAGGGGGACAAACAAGCAGTTAGCCTTTTGATGATTACTAATATCCACATAGAGATTATAAGTAAGTTACCATGTTCTTCTTTCCGCTTCCATGGGTCACCAGAAACTCACAGACCACATGAAATGTTTAAGCATAGCTGATATCACTTGATATTTGTATTGTGATATCGAAAGTTACCTTCGCCTGTCATGTCAACCCAATTCAGCTGCAAATACCTCTTACTAAATCTAATAGGAGTATTAGTCTATATCTAAACTGCAGGCTGGTATAATATTATGTATGAGGAAATGCATTGTATAGTTTTGTGAAGAATGTTATAATATTATGCTGAATATTTTGTTGGCTGAATGGTTATAGATTCAAAGTTCACATTAATACTAAATAATTTTCTTTTGGTTTCAGAATCAGAGTTGGCCTTTAAATTTCGATGTCAGTTATGCCCTAAAGGATTCAAACATCCAACTTCCTTAACATTACACAAAGATTCACATGCTGGAAAAACACAGTGCCCAGTTTGCTTTAGATCATTTTCTCGATCTTATGACATGAGAAGTCATTTGCAGAGAATTCACAGAGGAAAACAATTGACTATCAAAGAAATCAGATACAAAGCCAGCACTGAAAATTTAGGTTCAAAGCAATTTACTCACAATCTTTAAATTTGTGATTGACGATTTCTTGCACAAAGTGTTTAAAGCCTATTAGAATAAGAAACTTGTTAAAAATATTTTATTAAATTATATAATAATTGCAGTTGCAGTTAAACTATGTATACTTTGTTAGTTTTATATTAAATTTGCTCAGTGAAATAGGGCTATTTTTATACTAGTCTATTAAAATATGTTTTATTAATATTGTATTTTATTTGAAAAACCCATTGTTTTTATTCCAAAGAAGCTGTGTTCATGCAAATGACTGTTACAATAAGATGAAAATATTTCTAGTATAACTTGACACACAGGCCAAAGTAATGTTTTGCATGATCAACGGCAGCCAGGAGACGTCTACTGTTATACATAGACCTTTTCCAAAGAGCACCATGGGTCACGGTCACAAGCTGCTTGCAATCCAGTGGCAGTCCCTTCGTCCTTGAACAGATCAGTCCACTGGATGGCGATCATAATACTGCGCTTTCCGAGAACCTTTTATCCCCAGCGGTTGTCCGTTCTGAGAGCAATGTGGCCTGCCCATTGCTGCTTCAGCTTCCTAACTCTCCAAGCTATGTCGTCTACCCTGGTTCTTTTGCGGATCTTCTAATTTTCGTGGAGAAACCCCAAGCATAACTCTCCATAGCACGATGAGCGACTCTGAGCTTATTTGAGAGGCCAATACTTAGCGGCCAGGTGTCGGTTCCGTATGTCATCGCTGGTCAACACTCACTGCTCGAAGACATTGCGATATATAGAATGAGAAGACCTTTTTTAATTGCCTAACGCTGCCCATCCGTATTAGATTCGTCGATTGACCACTTTAAGCTGCATTTACCTAACTGGACCGTTTGTCCTAGTTACACATACTGATCAACTTTAAGAAATGTGTTCCTTACATAAACTGGTATAGGTGCAACGTTGGACATGACTTTTGCCTTGTTCGAATACATTTTAAGCCTTACCTAATGGTATCTTAAGTTTAAGCGTATATTACTCATTACAATAAAACAACTATCGACTTTTATAGCGATTTATTTGATTATATAACAAGTCCGACGTTTCAGAAGGTTTACAGCAGCGATGATGACGAGTGGAAGGACGTGACAGATGTCATGTTATCACAAGGTAAGTTCGGGTACTTTTAATAATCGTTAAAACCCGTTAAAGTGGCTACTTATATTGTAACTAAGAGGTTTAAGACTCGTCTCATGGGAAACGCAATCGAGGTTTTTGTTCAAGTTTTCCAGATATTCTCCTATGACCACGATAACGTCTGTGAATGGAAGTCCGAAGATGAGTGATGCACTAGTTACTAGTGTTGGTGAGACTTCATCTCCTTGTCTTATATTTTTCTCTAGCTGGATAGGTTCAGAGTTCAGTTCCTGCAACTTGTCCTCAGTATCTCACAAGTTCTGACGTAGCTACTGCAGAGAAGTGCCCCTACATAAACTTATACAGCATTATTCTGATGAAAAAAACTTTTTCCTTCGATAGGTGCAGTAATTTTTTTGTCAACTGCATAGTAAGCTTCGGTTATTGTTGCTAAAATTCATAAGTTTATTCAATCTTAGTATCTAATTTTATCTGTCATCTATTACTAGCCAAAGTAGTATTCCACTGCTTAGACTATTGGTTAGTCAGGCGAATATTTAATAGTTGAATTGGTTAAACTTTAAAGCAATGTTTCATTAATAAATGCCAACGAAAATATCCTCTTGGATAATGATTATACTTTTCAGAAACAGTCACGAGTTGTCGCTTTTGTTCTACAATCAGTAGGTAGGCGCAGCCCATCTTGCAGATAGCTTTCATGCCTACAATATCATCCACTGGAGATCTGCACAGCATCAGCTAATTCGCGTTTGTTCATTCGGCCAATAATAGTCGATAATAGTTATTTAAAATTTATGCTCAGTCTATTCGGTAGTTTTACTGCGTAAAAAATTGTGTTTAATTAATACTCGAAACAAGAATTTCTCTATTTTCCAAGAATCAAGCAACAGCTAAACTTTTAAGTTCCTTTGTTTTTTATATAGCGTTTTCGCGCTAGTTATGAAAAAAAAAGTTAGATTCGTACGTTATTTTTTTGTAAAATACATTTTATAAAAAATGTTCTATTCGGCCATAAAGTCATAGAGTTATCAAAACGCTCTAGTAATTAACGGTATTTTTTAATTTATAATAGATTGCTGCATTGAATCGAACTGGGCCGGCATAAATCGACGACCAGGCTAGCGCAGCGGTTCGAATCTCGCCGTGGTCATTAATGTTTGTAATGTTTGTATTTATATAATAAAAATCTTAAATATATATAATTTATTAAATTTATAAAACATATTAATTATATTTACGTTGTTTAGTACACAAGTCCTTACGGGACTAAGCACGGGGCTAGTCTAACATAGTGTGATAAGTCCACAGATATAATATTATTACCGAATACCGAGGTATATTAATGGATGTGCTGTGTATGTGGAAGATTCATCCTTGGGTGCTTCGTAGGTACTAATCAAAATAATCTGAGTGCTCATTTCTTCCTTAAGCCATGAATAAAATGACTCCTTAACAAACCGACATTCTTAAGGACTTAACATCAGAGGTTAGGTAGATGCCTTACTCCTCCTCAACAGCAAGGACCATGGGCTATCCCGACACTTACAAACCCGTATGGGGATACAATAAACTTGTCCCTCTGCGAGACTCACTTCTTGTCATGTCACTCAGGTTATGAGTATGTAGGTAGGTATTATCAAAGCTAAGGTTTTTAGGTTTATTTTTCTAATATCGGCAGTGTACGGTGTAGCTGTAGGAACGTCCAGATTTCTAAAACATATATTTATGGCATATTTTTAGTATATTATGCTCAGCTTATCCCCAAAATAACATAAACACAGTTTATACTTAAATAAACACAAAAGATTCACAAACAACGGTCTTGTTATTTTTTATTGAAGATAAAATAATAGTACTTACTTATTACAAAAACTATGTAAATTTGACTTTAGGACTATGTTAATGAGTTCATAAGAAATAAAATCAGATTAGTCTGAAACAGTTGTTAGCACGTACTAATTGTTAGAAATAAATATTGGGTGGAAATAACTAATTCTTACTAAAATATAAGTAGGTAGGTACGTAATATCTACCTAGGTACCTCTTATATAAAGCATTTTATATGAATTATGTAATAATAAATAGGCAGGTTACTAAGTATCTATGTAAATTAAACAATGTGTTGTTGTACACAATGTATTTGACTATTGTAATCGTGCTTTATTTCAAAGTAGAAATATTATGTAATTTTTCAGGTTAATGTAATTTTATATGATAAAACAAAAATGTATGATATAATATGGGTTTGGGGCTTGATGTGTAGACTATCGTAATGCATTGAGATTTGAGGCTAAGGGGGAGCCGATGCTACTGCTCGTACTTCGTAGTGTAGTCAGTAGGGGCAGGGGTGGTAAAGCGAGGGTGGCGGGGTCAGGCGGTTACGTTCGATACGCGCGCGCGTCGCGGTCTTCACTTCGCTAGTCGCGTTTTGACGCTGTTCGTGTGTACTGTGTGTATTTGACGCATGTCGCTCGGAAAGCATTCGAATAACGCTTCGATATCGATATTATTTCGTTCATCCGAAGTACGTATATTAATAAAGATACTTTATTTTTATAACTTAAAATGTGTGCATTATGTAAATAAAACGTGTATACCACTAATTAATTAAACGAGTAAATATTGTTGATTAATTTTGTTTACATTCACATGTGCGTTTAAATAGTAAAAAAACAACGTTGTTTTGGGAGGTGTCGCTGTGATTAAGTGATAATAGTGAGAATAATAATAGTATTAGTCAATAAATCATGTGATTTGTTTGTTTCCTATAATATTTATGTGTCACATAGCGTTCAATTAATTAACGTGTCTCTATATTGATATAAAACAAAATCCTGAAATTTATTAATATTCAAGAAAGTTTCAGTTCTAAAAACGTGCATTCCTATTCAGCTGAATGTGTGTGAATATTTGATGGTCCGTTTTGGAGAGGAGCGCATACAGTTTAGTTTTGCTCGCAAAACGTCGCGCGGCGGCGCAAAGGGGGTATTGATCGGCGGCGGCGGGTCGCGAGACGCCGGCGTTGCCGCCGGCCGCCTAAATAAAGCTTCATGTATGTGTGACGGCGCTCGGCAGCCGCCCAAAGTCGCCGTTGCCTCCGTTGACGCCGTCGCATTTCGTTCTGCCATCATATGATTCTATTATTGTTCTAACCAAATCATGTGAACCGTATTTGCACTTTGACATTTATAAAGGATAGCTTTATTTCCATTTTCATTTGCTTGAATTAACATGCGAAGTTTATGCATGATATTTCATTAGCTAATGGATGTATATTCAGACGAAGTTTAGAATGGTATGAATAGGAACTGAATATTGATTAATTTAGGTACTAAACATACGTATAATATAAAGCTAGGTACGTATTTTATACTAAAAATATCTAAAATCTAAATTGACAGAGTTGGGTTAGATATTTAAAAAATAAGCGCACTCCTGTAGCAGAATCACTTTTGAACAATTTAGGAGTAGGATTTAGGATTAAATATATATAAAAGCCTATATATGTCTAATATTTATCCTTTCTCATTCATAATTATTTTTATACATAGATATATGAAGTCACTATTTTAATATTTAGCCAGAACCTAAGCTTGGGTACAGCGATTATTAGGGAGATATATTTTTAAGAACATATTGTGCACGCACCTAGAGATGACAAGGCATTTGCCACCCTCTGGGTTTGTTGCAACAAAATTGAATACTTGTCGCGTTTTTGTAGTAAAAATTGTGAGTTATTGAATGACGGTGCAAAAATTCTAACTATAGTATCTAATACATTTTAGCAGGGAAGCTCTTAATAAGTCACGATTAAACATGAGTTCTGTTTGTTTTAGGTGGACATGCAGGGCTAATAGGAAAGTACTTTAACAGCTATGGCACGCACCGTGGTGGCTGGGGGAGCACTGCTCTGCGTGTTGAGTATAGCACTTGAGACAAGTGCACTGATCCTCTTGCCTCACGACGTACGCCCTGGCCATGCCGTCCGACATTTCATCGGGAATCATTCACGCTACACGCTTTTAGACCCTGATCACGCCTCTTTTTTTACACTCCTTGATGATGGACTTCTCATGACAACTGCTGACCTTGGACCCTTGCTCAATCAGCCTTTGAATCTTGCTATTCTAGAACAAACGCCGTATAGCAGTTCTGCTCATTCTATCCGACTTCTAGTTATGGATCGAAGAAGAATGCTACATTTCACAACAATACAAGGGTCAGAAGGAGAAATTGCTGAAAATTCTCCTCCGGGCACAGTAGTAGACTTTCCTCCAATTCGAGCTACAGCTATGATTAATGTGGGCCCTATTGCATACAAAATTATAAAAGGTAATGAAAATTCGATATTTGCATTGAAAGATAAAGAGAAGGAAAGAAATTCTGATGTGAAGTCGGTGGTAACAGACGGCGATATTGAAATTGTATCTCTTAAATCATTGGATGCTGAGGAGAAGAATTCGTATGATATTCTTATTCAAGCTACTGATCTAATAGGAGTAAATAAAGCTACAATTCCAATCAAAATAATCGTCAGTAATGAAAACGATCACGAGCCTATGTTTGAACAGGAAGTATACTATTTTGCAGTAAATGGAACGGTAGAGAACAACTGTCGCAATGGTACAGCGCATTGGCAAAGATTTTCTAACATCGGTAAAGTGCAGGCTTTCGATGCTGACGGCGACCGTGTTTATTATTCTCTAAAATCTCCCAGCAATCTCGCCGTTATTGTGCCACAAACAGGTGAATTAATATTGGCCGGTGAGCCAGATTCTCACGAAGCCGCATTGGAAGTTATTGCTCACGATACTGGTGTACCGCCCAAAAAAAGCAAACCTGCGCAAATTTTCCTTGACTTTATTGTCCGTGAACAAAAAGAATTGCCGATCCTCCACCGTGACAAGAGGCGTGTAACACGCGCAGTGCGTCCTACTAAACGTATTGAATTTACTGAAGCCGATGGCGAAGTTGAAGGCCGTGCCGTATTTACTCTTGAAAAAGAAACCGATCGCGAGACATTTAAAATACGCGACGAGAACCCGTGGGTTACCGTTGAACCAAGTGGTGTAGTGAAAGTTAAAAAGAAGTGGGACTATGAGGAGCTAGGACCGGAGAAGACCATTGATTTTTGGGTGACCATCACGAATGCTGGAAATGGAGGTGAGTTTTTTTAATTCTTTAAAAATTAAATAAATAATTGAAAAAATATAGGTCCAAACGGTAACAGAAAAACCTTTATCGTTTTGCTGTCACTAGATTTTGCATAAAATCTTTATATTTGTAAGATTTATTATAGCATTAAGTATACATATAATTCTAACGATATAAAATGTTACCCGCCCGTGTCTACTTTGATAAGTGCTAAAAATTAAATGTGTTCAATCGTATTAAGATATAGCCCATGTTAATCCTGAATAATGTGTGAAGTGAAATAATTTTCATGATCTACTCAATTTTTCCGAATATAACCCCCTATAAACAAATGAAATTAGCAACTTTAGCTTTGTATATATGTATATTACTTACTACATTTGTATAAGGAAAATTATTATTAGAGGAACTGCTTTTATTTCAACAGCTTTGCAAGTCGATATTGAAATAGGTGCAGTTCATTGCTTTTCACTTGTAACTTCCATTTTGATAATATTATATCAAGGTGTAAAAATTATAGGAACATGCGCTTTAGAATTCAAATAATCATTCGCTTTACACCTGTTGTATCGAATGAGGTACTGGAGCGTGACGTTACAGTGGGCCCAACCCGTGACGCTTCGTCGAGTAAAATGATGACATTAAGTTTTGGGTGTCACGACTTGTCATGTATCAGCCATAATCATAACGACGCTGCGATGGAGCTCGTGGAAGTTATTCCGCTTGATAGATGCGCCAACTTTCTATCTAATGATGGTCAGCGTTTATTTAACGCGACCAAACATTTACTTTCCAAACTGTCATTGCCTCTCATTACGGCGACTACAAATGTGTCGTTCTGGTTTCGACTTTGATAATATTTAACGGGACAGTCGTTTTATGTTTCAGTAAATCCGTTACTAGATTATCATTAGGGCGAGGCAAATGTACGATTGATGGGGCTAATCAAAACATTAATCTATTTAAAATACTAGATAGTATAAAACAAAGTCTGTATGCTTAGGTCTTTAAAATTACGCAACCGGTTTTGATAGGGGTTTTTTTTATAGATAGAGTGATTCAAGAAGGTTTATATGTATAATAACTCAATTTTTGGAGTCCGAAATCCACGCGGGTGAAGCTGCGGGCGGAAGCTAGTTTAAGAATAAACATTAACTCTACGCATTCCCAGTGAGCACTTAATGTGTGCCCTACCTTGCTCACATTGTTACGAGTCTTTGTAATATAAAGCACATTAAACCATTATGTAATTCGCAATGCTACACGTAATGGTTATATCATTACACAGTAGCACGAGACATGGTGCAGGTGCGTCAGGAATTCCCATTACGAGCATAAATCGTCGCCTCGTAGAATGGATGCGACAGGTTGCGGCCACCGTGTAGAATGCGTTGATAATCGTAGACCTGTCACACGGCCGCGTTGATTCTTTACGCCACGCTCATCACGATCTTGATCTGAAATTCTATCAAGTGCTTTCTACAATAAGACATGACATAAATTAGTTTTGTAGGTTCCTTAACTCATAAGAAAAACGGAACCCGTATAAGGATCATTTATTTGTCTGAATCTGGTCAGGCTTCAGCTGTAAAGAAATTGTTTCTGGTAAACTAGGATCGTAAAATTTGGCAAGAAGTAAAATAATACTGAACTAAATTATAAAAAAGTAAGTGTTTTAATTTAAAATGAGTGGATACTCCCGCAACTATAAGTAAGTCAACAATAACCGTATTTTTTATCAACTTTAACAACCATTAGTTCCGATTTTTTAATGTGCGTGAGTCGATTATTTTCGGTGCGTCCAAATGGCAGGAAAATGGCCATAATAACTTGTCATATTAGTAATAAAGGTTGCTCAGCCGCTGAAAGCAATTGACGCGTAAGTGCTGTGAGAGCAAGTGATGATAATATTTGAGTGACCACAAGTGACTGGTGATTCGTCAGCCAAGTGTGTGAAATTCCATACTTCCATTCCATTAATTTCACTAGTTGCTTAACCGAGTGAACGACATTTGATGTATGAAACGTAGAACAATCATATTTGACCGATTGATTGACCTTTTATTTCGAAGTTACTTCAATTTAGAGATATTTGTTATTATCGTTCATCGTCAAATTATTGACTTGACGAAAGTTTAATAGTATATAGTTACACTTTCAGTATTACCAAAATGACAACTAGTATTCTCCTGTGTAATTGAAAAATTCAGTGTAAGTGTATATCTATGCGAGAAAGCTGTCGTTACAAATTTATATTGCCTTCTGATTCTTCTTAATTTTATAATGATACTATTTATTACCTACTTTAATACCCAACAAACCGATTTTGTAATGAAAATATCCGTTACATAGTTTTACTTTTATTATTATCTGCAAACTTAAGAAATCATTTTATATCGTTTTAAATTTATTAGCAGCTTAGTAGTAGAGTAGAAGATATTCAGTAGGATTCGAACTGAGGGCTGAATCCAAAGTAGATCTTAATCGACTTTGGATTCACTTCTTCACTTCTGAAAAAGCTATATTAATTTTGATATGCTTTCCTCAGCTGTAACGGAAAATATGAGGAACCGTGATCAAACACAAAATATTGAAAAGTACGTAAAAGGCCGTAAAGGCCTTTTTCTTTACCAGATGAGCCTAGTCACCAGATGAGAGTAGTCTTACGTGTAGTCACACTGTATGTGACTACACGTAAGACTACTCATAGATTACGCTTAAATGATAATACACATAATATAATATTACCCACATATGTTATCATCATACTTCATACTAATATTATAAATGCGAATGTAAGTTTGTTTGTTACCCTTTCACGCGAAAACTGCTCAACCGATCATCATGAAATTTTGTACACATGTTCTTGGAGGTATTAGAAGTAACATAGGATAGCTTTTATCCCGAAAAAATGTTCCTGAGGGATGCCATGGAATGATTTTCCACGATATCGAAATTTACGCGGGCGAAGCCGCGGGGCGCAGCTAGTAATCTAATAATTCAAATAAAAAAACCTCGTGACACACGATTTTTGTGTAACTTGCCCAATTATCCTGAAATTTTATGCGTGTATTCGGTTGCTGTAGGTATAAGAATCGGTCGTAAACTTTATGTCAACTTTTACTTTTATACCGATATTTTACGGGATCATAACTTATGCCGGCGAAACCGCGGGGCTCTGCTAGTTGGTTTATAAAATCCATTCTCAAATCATCAAAGCTGATGAGACAGTGATTTGGCTGCATGCATAAGTGTAAAAAAATCGTTCATACTTTATTGGATTTTTTTAATTTCTAAATGAATTACCGGCTTCTTTTGAATAAATGTGGAATTAAAGATTGAAACAGCAGATAATATTTATTCAATATAATGGAGATAACTCCTTAAGAAACCATTCAAGTTAAATGGTATGAAAAAAAATTGCGGTCAAACGTCACACAAGCGTGAAGCTTTACTTCGTTTATGTCCCTTACGTCTCTTGCGCACCTTTCACTCAGAATCACAAATCGAATAAAATCCTATATGATGTCGGAAACATGCAGGTTTTTAATTTAATTATTTTATCAATTTCTTTGAGCCTTGGTCAAAAATAGCTTTATCGAACCCAGACTCAAAGAGGCGACGCGGCAGACCAAAAAGGAGAAGTCGAGATGAGCTCGACGTATTCCTGCCTGATTGGCGTGATGAAGCTCAGAACAGAGAAAAATGGAAAAAATGGGGGGAGACCTTTGCCCAGCAATGGGACACAATATATGGCTTGATATAAAAATAAATTTTATCAATAATTATATTTACCAACAATTAAATAAAAGCAACTAGATTATGATGGCAACAGACAGTAATCATGACCTAAAACTGAAAATAAATTATTGTTGACACTCCAAATTATGTTGTTTGTAAAAGTCTACGTCCTGCGCATAGACTAATTACTACTTTTTATTAAGTCTATGGTAATGCGGCGGAATTACTCATGCATTTTCATTCTTATTCTTATTATCAATAATGAAATCTTTTTGGATGACGTCTAAACCTAGTATAATAAAGCACGTCTGGAATAAACGCCGGAGTTGCGAGCAGTACGTAATGTACATCTTCCTCGTGCGAGCTAGATAAGACTATTATTGGGTGTAAATTGTGCTGCATATTGCACGCCCATCCCATATTCCGCTGGATATTTAAATTGACGTTTCCGGATCAATCTTTTGAATATGGGGAAATTAGATATGCATCAATATCCACATGAGTAGGTTTATGTAGTATAATTTAGGCACATAATTATACCTGACAAAGCGACGTTTTTTTTACAGATATTGGAGTTTTATCGTTTTACTGTTTCATTATTAATATTTTGATTACTTAGTACTATCATAATCTTTATTTTTCTATCTAATTTAATTTAGGGATCACTGCATCTAATATCTTTATCTCAATATACTTAATTAAAATTTAAATATGTTTCCAATTTTGATTAATATCTTTTTTGCATAAAAAATGCAAGAGGCATTTAATTTAAAAGTTGTCTCGTTGAATTTGAACGCATGATGCTGAATTACAAAATAACTTTAAGTGACGAGGACCTTTTTCGATTTATATAGTAGATACCTATCTACTACTACTACATAGTTGGTATATACTCTAGTAGTATTAGTATGTGTACGGACACTAAATCAAACAGGATTTTTCATCTTAGAGTACTCAGTATCTAGACACTACGGATATATTGCGAGTGCGTAATATACGAGCAAGGGGAGATGACGAATGAAATAAGTACTCAACATTTCATCTTTTATGGTTTCTAATAAAGATGTCTCGAACATAAATTCAATTTGGATGATGGTGTCAGTCACCTATATTGATCGGTATAAGATATAAACTAAGCATTACACACGACTTCGTCCGCATTTTGATTTTTGAGAACACGGTTATTTTTTTAAATAAACCATCAAGGTTCCTTAAGGATTAGCCAAGCAATTATCGGGGCAAATATATTTCATAAAAGTTTCATTTTTGTTATTTCGGTTGTCTGAAGTACGCGGGACCACAAGGCAATACAAACAATGTTTATCATTACGTAGTATAAAACGCAAAGTCGCTTTCCGCCGACTGTGTGTCTGTATGCTTAGATCTTTAAAATTACGCTACCGATTATCATGAGGTTTTTTTAATAGATAGAGTGATGCAAGAGGAACGTTTATAAGTATGTATAATTACTCCATTTTTGAAGTCCGAAATCGACGCAGCGAAGCTGCGGGCGGAAGCTAGTAATTGATAATGCGGATCCGGATAGTCTATAAAACTTTTTGCATGTCTTCCAGATAGATCTTCTAATGATCACTGTAAGATGATTTTTAGTAATGCACCAATCTAAGTAATTATTGCTGAAAAATACTTTAAAAATTGAAGCCTACCTCCGAGTGTTAGCCGGGTTCTACCGGTATCTGTATTCTGTACAAATAAAAACGCCGAATAACATTAAACACCGCGCAACGGTTACGGTCATTTGAACAACGTTGTTTGATAAGGCCACGCATTCATTCAATCAAAAGCGATGGGTGCGGGCGTCGGTCGCACAACAATCGCCGCTGGCCAATTCCCCTCATTGTGTCCATTCGCCACAATTACGTGTACATATCCTACGTGCGATCACAATACTATCGCATCTGGTGCGTACTGTCTTATCATGTTCGACAACACTTGACATTGCTTAACTAATGTTAATTACTTTGATGCGAAGGGGTTCATGGGACATCCGGTTTTTTGTACCTACTAATTAAAGTTTGAATAATAAATTGTATAATAAAAAATATAAAAAAATAAGCTGTCAAGTCAATACAGAATGTAGGCAAATATGTTTTAATTCGTTATATCAACTGCTAAACCCAATCGCAACCTGTCCTTCATCTCAAAGTGCCTCTCCATCAGCTAGTCTCTCCATCAGTGAATATTAGCTATCAGCGTTTTGATGTCCACCTTACTTTTGAGTTTTGGCTCTGCGAAACACTTTTTTGTCAC
>LUGF01042884.1:13407-40647 GCA_001625245.1 Calycopis cecrops
TCTAAATTAAACTGTCCATATTATACCTACATAATGTTAACCTTATTCTATAGTTCTACCGTTTTTAGGCTTCCGTAGCCAAATGGCAAACAACGGAACCCTTATAGATATGTCTGTCTGTCCGTCCGTTCGTCCGTTCGTATGTCACAGCCATTTTTTTCCAAACTATTGGGCCTTCGTAGTTAAAACTATGTATGTAGGTTGATATATCCTGTGACCGCTACTCGCATTTTTAATAAAAATAAATAAGTTGAAAAATAAAGGGGGNGGGGGGGGGCACTCCATACATAGAACTGAAACTAAAAATATTTTTTTTCACCCAACCTGTATGTGAGGGGTAGGTACCTATGATCTTCAAAAATGACATTAAGGTTACTAAAATGATAGACGCTTCCAAATTGGAAAAAATGAGTGTACCCCTCTAACTTTTAAACTAAGCGAGTGAGAAATATATGCTGTAGATCTCAATGGAAACTTTCAACGAAAATTGGTTTGAGCGAGATATCATTATTAGTTTTTGAGAAATAATACACTTTCAAAAAAACTCAAATACAACTTTGTCGTTCATACAAACGCTATGAAAAACCAAGTTATGTTATTATCTGATAAAAAATATCGCAGAGACATCCTTTACCTTTACCTTATACCTTTCGTTGGTACGGAACCCTCGGTGTGCGAATCCGACTCGCACTTGGCCGGTTTTTATGTAGATATCTTATGACTACTATAGTTAATAATCACCAGAGATATTTTTAAAGCCCTCTGCAGGTGGGACATGAAACACCAAAACTAAGTATTATACGTTTTATTTTATTCGTATTATATGACACTTTAAAAATAACATGTAGTTTTTTTAGTAATTATGAATAATATAACATTCCAAAATCAGGTTTTCAGGGTTCCGTATCTCAAAGAGAAAAAACGGAACCCTTATAGGATCGCTTTTGCTTTCGCTCTTATCGCTTTGTTGTCCGTCTGTCTGTACGTCTGTCAAGACCTTTTTCTCTCAAACGCGTGAAGGGATTAAGCTGAAATTTTTGTCAAATACGGAGATTAGTTACTTTTTGATGCCTTGAAAAAAATCACACTTCTAAGTTAACGCAATAAAAAGCTATAGCCAATTATGCACAAATTTTGTATGAAAACGTACTTTGTCGAAAACCAAAAAATTATCGGGTACTTCCCGTTGACCTGGAGTTGTGAAATTTGGCAAGAAGTAAGAACTTATAGCACATATATAAGAATAAATCTGAAAACTAGTAAAATATATGTAGATCATTGGAAAAATCATTATCAACTTATAACTGTAATTCGTTGTCTATTAAATGTGTGTGGGCAATCGCTTATATACGTTTGTCAACTTAAACGGCAGGCGTAAAGTTACAATAATTGAAAACCATGCATTACGTTTGGATTACGGAATCCTCGGTGTGCGAGTCAGACTCGCACTTGGCCGGTTTTTTTTATTTTATATTTGTAACTATCTACGTCCGTTTGTCTATCAAACGGTCACACCCACGACACATTCTAATTATATCGTTAATGTTTTTATCCCGAGTTATCAGACCTACCGCTGCGTTTGATTTAAATAGTTGTGTTTTCGTTTAATAGTTATAGAAATAATATTATCGCTTTATTAATACTTTATACACATCTATATTCTCTTCTATGTAGTACATAGTATACCGTTATGGGTTAAGTTGAAAACCTCAACCTAGCAAGAAAGGGTACGAAATTTTAGTGGACTAGTTATTGCTACTAGAATGTAGAACTTTATATGTACCTACAATATAAGGTATACTGTAAAATATCTGATTTTCTGTTAGTAAGTATATGCTTTCGGTACAAAGTATACCCAGTGTCCGGCAGCCATGTCACGGCAGGGCTTCCAGAATCACAATGTTCCTGTTTTATTTACCTATTGTAATCGATACATATCCTAAAACAGTAAAATCCGTGTGTATATTGAAAGTATTTACGAAAAACTAATTGGGGCGATGTTAAAATAGTATTAGAACACTCTTCAATGTTTATTATTTTTTTTGTCTGTCTGTTTGTCCGTTTGTCTGTTTGTCCAGGCTAATTTCCGAGACTACGGGACGAATTCGAATGATTTTTTTGTGGTGTATAGATACTAGGCCTGATCAACATTAAAAATACTTTTTACTGCGGTAAAATCACTCATTCCTACGGGATATTCAATCGGAATTATTGGGCCGGGCTGTAATTCATAAATTGTATGTATGAAGCAGTTGGTTTTACAAAATATAAGTTTTTATTACTATAAAATAAAGAAGGACCCATTTAAAAGATTTTATTCGTTAGTCATTCGTATGTTTATTATTATATTATATTATTTAATTTGTTATGTCATAATCTAAACTTGAACAACATTGAGATTTCAAAAACAGACTTTCATCTATCCTGTATTTTTTATCAGATATTTGATATATGAATACATCTCTATTGTACGTCAGATTGAATAAGTGCGTAATTTTAAGTGGCGTCCGATAGCTCTTGTCTTATTGTATTGATTGATAGATGGGTCATTATCACGATCTATAAAGCGCCGACGTCTTACAATAACAGAATGTATTATTTGTTCATTCGTTAAAGCTCTCTCCTATTCCCATTATAACATTTTAGTTTAGCCGTATCATCGTATTTCTCAGCCTCTTAGCCTGTCGAAATGATATTATAGGAGGGTCATTAGAACGCTATTCCGACTGACGACGAGAGTTTAAAATATAAAAAAAATACGAGGGCGCGCATAGAATCGTGCTTAATCGTCGATGCCGGCGATGCGTTATTACAGTCCATCCTGCGTTTAGAAAGAGATGAATGCATAATGCTCTAATGATTCTTTTTGATATCATAATTACGATGTGACCGTAATGAATAATATACGTTGGTTTTGGAAAATAATTTAGAGAAGAAAAAAAAGATTATTATGTAATGCAAGAAAATATGATGTTTAAACATACATTTTGTTACGACAAATACGTGACGCGGTTTATTTTTAGATTTTAAATTTCGACATTTGATTGGTTTGATTGTTTGAATTGAATGGGTAAAATGGGTATAAAGGCTACAAACAGAGTTCTATAGAACAATTATTACAATAAAAAAATAGGAATACGTACGTAATCATATTATATTTTATGAGAATATTCATCGCTGTAAAACAAACTTTACGCGACTATCTTATGAACTTGGATTTACCCTTGAATAATTAGGAGTAGGTAAATAGTCTCAGAACAGGATCGATGATTATTAAAATCGGTACCTACTCACATTTAATTATTCTCAAAATACAATCCTGGCCCTAACGAGATTCTCTTTATTAAAACTTTACAACTCAAATATATTTGCATACAATGGGAAAGTCGAAAATAAAGTTTTAATTAGCAAGAGATTGAGTATATTTTGCTTTAACTTTCCTCGTTTTCTGCGAAGATATGCGGTTTTAAAATAACATCGAAGCTCCAGGCGGATGCACGTGTGCGACAATCAAGCTCTCGCTTTGTCGGCCTTTTTATTGCGACGGACAATTACCCTGTTAACAGAGCCCGCAGATCTTAGAACGAAAATCATGTCTTTGTTTCAAAATCTTGATACGATCGACAATACGATGAAATGAAATGAAAACTCGCCGATTGGCTTCCATTCATTCGAGAGCCTAGTAACGGATATCTGTTGTTCTTTTATATGCCCTCCCTTTTAGCGTCGAAATATTTACGCTCTACATTGAACGTGAAATTCCAAACAATGCGCTCTCTAACGCATATGCGCGCCACACGTGCGCGCAGCGTCCCGCACAGATTACCAGACCGACTTGAATAAACAGAATGGTCACGGTATGTTTTTTGAATGATTTTCACGTCCATTGTATACATTGTATGATCATTTCGACAACAAACAATAAACGAACGTATGCGAGCGTATGGCTAGTTTAAAAATATTGGTTTGATCCATTTAACGCGAGACTACTGTGTACGATCTTTTAATTTGAAATTGTTACTTTATAGACGTTATTACGTTTATTGTTTTCTACTTTCCTCCAGACATTTTTATTTTATTTTTAAATTTCATAGCTTTAATATTTCTTGTAGCGCTGGGAATTCATTTTGACCTGAACCCGTCTTTCTAACGCTGACCGTGACAGCCGGTGGTATAAAAATAATTTAATATCACGATTGCTCAATTTCTAAGGTATCCTCCTTTAATAAAGGTACATTCGGTCATACTTTAGTACAGGCTTTACTTTTCGTACTTTGTTAAGGGTACTTTACAACTCGCTTAGTTTTAAGTGTACCTAATACCTTGTACCTAAGTAGCTAATATATTATGCAAAATTCATAACCACTTGCCTTTAACAGCTGCTAAGCACATTTTGCTATAAGTACCTATTTATCTACCTATTTATCTAGAATGAGGCATCTTTAGAGTTTAGGCTATAACACCAGAAGAGAGCTGAGAATTAAGCTATACAGTTTCAATCCCGATATTATACAATATTTAGACTGACGAGCTGTGAGTTGTGACGCCACGCCGGTGAGAAATTTGTATATCGTGCTATGACGTCAGAGATGTGTCGGGATGTTCGTAGCAATCTGTGATGTCTGCCTACCCTTGTGGGAAACAGGCGTGAATACCAGATACATTCTGTATGTGCTCGTAACATTGTGGTAGAGAACGGTGCCATTGTCTACGTAGACAATCAGACATGTGGAGTCTCAGTATAGTTGAATTCTTAACGAATTCCGTTGCGCTCGCATTCACGGGCGGGCATGGACCGGGCTAAAATTGAACCGTGGGTTATTGTTTCTTAACATAGATAATATTGAACATGCCAGAAAGAACTCCCCCAATACACGTTCTATAATGGTTTTTCGATATTGATTTAATATAAATTTAAATGAGAAGCGTAACGTTTGTTTAAATTTGAATACATTATAGCACAAAATTCTGTACGTATTGAAACTACGACATACATTTGAATTTAATAATTTGAAATTTTACATAGATATGGCCACGGAATTTATCTATTCCGTGGATATGGCATTGTCATCATTATTTTTAGGCCATGGAATGGAAACCTCACCGAAAATATGAATATTATTATGGTAAGCTTTACTTTTTCGTAGGTAATCATAATGTTTGCTCTTGTTTCTGAACGTGAAAAATTGTTACTTGGACTTAACGAGATAGAGCTTAACGAACTAGTTAGACCTAGTAATAGACCGAGGAACTGTATTGTTTTGTAACATACAATATGTAGATGTAAATATAAATTATAATGTGAACGCCATAATGGCATTTGAAGAAAGAAATCTTCGCATGGCATCTGGCATCGGCTACTTTTACTATAATTTTTAGACTTTTATAACAAATCATCAACTAAAGATATCTTGATCAAGGCACGCTCAGCGCGGCAAAACTTTTAAACGTATCTCATTCTCGAAGTTTTGACTTCGTGTTCCTTAAGTTACGAGAAAGAAAACGCAAAGCTAGAAGAATTTCGAAGAAGTTGAACTTCTAAGTGTTCCAGAACTAAGGCTATAGAAGTCTGCCTCTTTCTGAGGGCGATAAATTGTTAGCAAAAGCTCACGTTATAACAATATCGTGACGAATTTAATAGTGCGAGAGGGAGGACGCCACTGCGGAAGAAACAGCACTTTGTCAAACATTTGTTACTGTTGATATATGTGAAGTAATGGTGATACAGTTACATGTTGAGTGTGGTTTACATGAATTTGGGTTTCATGGATTAGTGAATATCTATGGGCGTCTAAATTGCCTACTTATACGACGAACCGACTGCTTTTGCTAATCCATCCTCTTCCTACTTACTTACTTCCTACTCCTCCTACTTTCTTCTGATTAAATTCGTTGCGGGTCCCAAGACAGATTTAGCTTTTCCCTCGGGCTCCCTGCGATCATATCAAAGGGTTAAGTGTAGTTGTCGGCGACAAAGGAGTAGCAGCGGTGGGAACGAGTGGTGGGCCAAAGCCCGATTTTAATCCATCCTCTTTAGTGCATATTTTGCAACAAGAAGCAAAATAATATTCAACTTGTGAACGTTATATAATACGTTTTTGCCCCACCGCGCCAAAAGTAGAATAACCAAAATTTCTCGATTCCTACACTCCACATTTGTAAATGTCTTAATGAGTTGTGTGGTGATATCGTTAGATTGTGCTTGATAGTGAGAGTTATTTAGTTCAATCTCTTAAACTAACAAGCTACATATATTAAAGTACAGATAAATAACAATGTATCCTTGTATAATCTTATTGTTAATGCGATCGGATATTATAACTCCGCGTCGAGCTGTCGGCGGTAACGCCGGTAACGGGCGTCGGGTGAGTATCGCGCGGGGTCAAGAATCGATCGCGCCGCGAGCCCGCACCGGCTTGCACTTGATACTTGATATCAGAACAATGTGTCGCGAAAACGTTTCAACAGCTGCTCTTTTTATTAACACGATATTATTATCTTAATTCCATGTGGAGGAACCAAAATCAATCTGCAAGGGTCATGGCACGTGGTACTCCGTTATCTGTCTACGCCATTAGTAATAAAAGCGTAACACCTGAAGGATTTCCGGCTCCTATATTACACCTTGACTTTGCAGATACAGTTTAGTCCTCTAGTCCTCACTTATTTGAACCGGGGCAAGACTTACTAATGCTTATTGTTTTTTGTCGCAGTTCTTTATTTCATAGCGTTTGTACGATTCATTCATCCCAATATACTGTTTTTAAAATTTAATGGACCTCTTGTAACGGTTGTTATTTGAATTTAATCTGAATTATTACTGATGCGGGCAAAGTTGTCATTCCTCATCTACTTAAGTCTGGAGTAGTCTACTGGCCTTGCGCCAAACCTAGGAGGTTCCTGAGATGCTGGGTGCGCGGTGGAGGGTAAAAATATTACGTGATAGACATCGCTTTGTCTGACCACGCCCCTTTTTTATCGATGTTTCGTACTGTACTGTAGATAAATTTATATATGGACAAGCTATATTTGTTATTGGGAGGCAAAAGAGTTGTCGGACCTTTTGGTAGTAAGACCGAATGCAGATGATTTACCATAAAACGTCACTGTTGGGGCCATACTGTGTTCCAAACTGTATGTAAAACTCAGGCAGAGCATAAGTAAATATTTCTACAGGTACACATAAAAAACTGCATAGGTAGTTACGTGATGTAATAGTAAAGAGTTTAGGGCAATAAGAACGAGAGAACGCTCGCTTACCTAACATTGTGATGATAGTTTTCGAGTTATTTGATGTGTGATGATGATAAATAAAATGATACGATATCAACAGCACTTACCCGTGCAACACTGAACGTGGTTAAAAATATTAAACAAACACTCGATGCCCGTTCATTGTTCAAGAGGTTTCAATCAATTAAAATATTGAAATGAACAATATGTGAGTTAAATAAAATAATATTTATAATTCTTTGCATATTAAAGATAAGTTAGATGTTTCGTAATAATTATTAGGTAAAAGAATTTAATAGTTTAGCAATTAGTAACCAATTAGGCCTATCTCAAGCAGTAGGCGTGCTCTGGGTGATGATGAACCAAATAAGATATACCTATCGTGTATTGCTGGGCTTTAATTAAAAATAATCTGATAAATTTTAATATCTAAAGTAAGTAAAGTGTGCTCACTAGATTGCTATTAAAAACTGTTCAAAACAGTGGGCAGCGTCGGAGGTTTAACGTCACGTTTTAGCTTATTTGACGCGAGCGGCGCGCGGCCCCACATCCGCAAATCTGATATTGCAGAATTAAATCTCCACTGCCCGCATCGGAAACCAAATTACTGAACGAACCTCTACTGTGGAGCGGCTATTAGATAATTCCATATTAAAATCTAATCATGTAGTGCCTCCGTTTGGATATTTTGTGGAAAATATAAGTGCATAATTAAACTTATACTAAAATACGATTAGAAAATATGTATATATAAATATATTAACGGTTATTTGTAATATTTAAAACCTAAGCTTATTACATCTTAGTATGTTACGCAAAGGTTTTATGAAAGCTATTTAAGGGCGCTATCGGTAAAAAGTGCCGAAATTGAGTTTTTTTAAGGCAAATTACTCGTAAATGGAAATAATCTATTGAAGATCAACTTTGGTTCCGCATAGCACAAATATTTTTTATTGACTTAAACAATAAAAATATTTGTGAGCTTATAAAGACTTACATGGCGTAATTCAATAGTAACTTTTAAATTTAATTAAATAAAATCTAACATAGTAATGTTTATTTTTTTTGGTGATTTTATTAATCGAATATCGTGTTAATAAATGAGTAAATTTCTGAAGTTTTTCCACATTTATTATCATGAGAAAAATGATGTTTTATTTTGGCAAATTAAGTTACAAAAATATTTTTTTGCCGAGTTTAATGAAACCAATTTACTTTTCTATTCTATAAAAAACCTACAGCAGTATATTTCCTAATAGTAGGTATTTTTTCGGTATCCACAATCCACTGCTTATATTCGTACTTTCATTTCGAAAATCGGTCTTTTCGAAAACATGAGTTCCAAATATACCGTTTTCTTCGTAAATAATAATAATTTTCAATTTATAAACTTTACAGATCCTATAAAAATATTTGTGCTATGCGGAACCAAAGTTGATCTTTAATAGATTATTTCCATTTACGAGTAATTTGCCTTCAAAATATTCAATTTCGGCACTTTTTACCGATAGCACCCTTAATGCCAATAGCCGAACAGTATAGAATGTTTCCAAAATGCTAAAACTGTCGACCATATACAGATTGCATCTAAAAATAATCTCTGACGTGACTGTGACGTAACGAATACAGCGAAAGCTTTTTAAACAAAACTAAATACATATATATACAAATACATATACATATATATATATAATTTGATCGATAAAATTTACAACAAAATGTCTCAAATCTATTACAAATAAAAAAGTTCAACTACAACATAACAGTCTTTAAATTGACTACATTTACTTTAAAACTATTCACCTACTCTACATTAGTCTTAGCGGTGGTCCTTAAAGCCGGACTTCACGAGCAATGTATAAGCACCTAAATTGTTTTTATTTTACGGTTGTTTAGACAATTATTCCGATAATGAATCCCGCTTGTGACAGCGACCTGCACGGAAGGATACGCTCGTGCGGGGCGCCACCTGCGCGGACAGCGCCGCGGCCGCCCGGCCTCGTGGGACTGCGCTCGATAACTGTTACCTGTTACTGTTTACACTTTGATTACTAAACTCATTCGCCAAACTTTGTTAAGCTCCTGTGACCTGTCCTCATTTCAGCGCAAATAGCAGCCATCATGCTCTGATTCGATTATTTTTGCACGAGATTCACATTGGTAATTAAACCTTATAGCAGGTGCTGTATACAAACGTATTGTTAGTTAAATACAAATAGTAAAGTAATATCGATAGTACAGGTAAACTAAAAGAGAGAGAGTTTTAGTAAGAGATAGACATTGCATGCTCGCATGCAGCCGAATTGGCCCGGCACGACCGGGGATGTACCTCTCGCTTACACGAGACCTGCGTAAAGTGACAGCTGTCGCGTTTCGTGTGGTATGTGAGCAGCCGGTGGTCCATGGAGGTGGGAGGAGAAAGGAGGGAATCGCATATGTATAGGCTTTATGCGGATGTCTATAGGCGTCAGTAGTCATGAAAATGGCTCCGACTGTTCGTTTGCCCTCCTATGCCATAAAAAAATGCTTCTTAAACGATTCCTTTTTATGATTACGTTTTTAGTGAGAGATAGAGCATTGTTGCATTGCAGCCGAATTGCGAAGATACGACCGATACTTCTCGTACACAATACTCGCGTAAATGGGTTGCTATAACCCTTCGTGTTTCGTGCGGTTTATTCATGTTTAATGGCACCACAAGAAACACATCGGATTGCGAGGACGGACAGACTATGTATCTGCGTAAAAACCATAGGTATATATACCATACCATAGGTATATAGGTCGCAAACTTACAAATGTATGCTTTCAATTTTAACCACTGAAAAATAACCATTGAAAAATAACTTGCTCCTTGGCATATAACACAAGAACACAAAAAAAATCATTAAGACTTTTTTAAAATTTTGTATCGCATTGTACTTCGGAGGTAATTCTTCTACATACATTTCGCAAAAGGGGTCACATAACTACTCAAAACATTGTTGTTATCAAGTACTCCCGTCAAAATTGTATTGCTCTACTGCAACGTTATATTATTATTAATTTTTGAAACGACCAAACTTTATGTAATATTTTAATGTGCTTTACGCTTTAATTCTTGATTATTGCAACTAGATGATGCTTACAGTGCAGGTTTTATTACACTCCTCAATTTTCAAAATAATTACCGTCAAGCTGATTTTCCATGAGTAGCTACGATTGGATGAGACGCCCAATATTTTTTTTTTTTTTATTTATTTAAAGTCGCTTAAACTTCTAAGGTCATTAGTGACTTCTTAACATTAATTCTATATAACATTATAAAAATTAATTAGTTTTAAGAATTTTACAGTTGTTTCGGTATTGTTTGTTTTGTCCTATAAAAAGAACAAAAAATATCTTCGTAGTAACAATTTTGAATAATACAATGATGAAATCCATACATACAATAATATGTTATGTAGAGCTTGTTAGAGAATGATACAACGAGGTAGTAGCAGATTATATCAAGTGTAATCATTCGCTATGATAGCGGGAAGCCATCGTAAGGCAAGTGAATAAATGATATTACATCAACAGGTTTCGATGTGTGTGTTCTTAGTGGAAGACTTATCATTAGTGTATAATACCCGTGTATACATGATAAGGCTTAAAATGTAAACTTTTTGACTACTAACCGCGCCCTGCGGTTTCACACGCATTATATTTGGATCACTGCGCCGCGGTTGCCCCCGCACGACCCGTGCCGTATGTCGCCATGATGTCATGTTTCCTACAGGTTTTCCGAGGGGTTGATGTTTATGACTCCTCCGTATTATAACTCACAGCAATATGTTATGTGGACCTACAAACATTTTCGAAAATAACGTTACGAAATGCAAAAAGAAATATTGATATTTGACTGGAAGTTTCATATTCTTCTAAGATAAACGAAAGTATAGATGAGTATATTATAATAAATAATAATATAGTATATCTATTTTCGTTTTTCTTACTAAAAATAACTCGTTTTAAAAAAATTTATGTTTTTTTTATTACGGCATTAATCATTTAATGTTTATCGCATGCGTAATCGCAAATTGATTTTGATATTTTAAAACAATTTTATATAATTTTACCTACAATATTTATATTTCACAAATTGCATTAAGGTTGTTCGGATTTTACCAGAAATGGTACTTACGCTGCAAATTGGTTAGAGTATCGGTACTTAAATCTCTAAGCGAAGCGGATTTTTTTTTTTTTATGGTATAGGGGGGCAAACGAGCAGTTGTAGCCATTTTCATGACTACCGACGCCCATAGACATCTGCATAGAGACTATACAGATGCGCTGCCCCCCTTTCTCCTCCCACCTCCATGGGCCACCGGCTACTTACACACCGCACGAAACGCGACAGCACAGCTGTCACTTCACGCCGGTCTCGTGTAAGCGAGAGGTACCTCCCCTGTCGTGCCGGCCCAATTCGGCTGCATGCAAGCATATAGCGTGGCACTACCTCTTACTAAACTGACTTCCGCTAGTAGGTAATATAACTAATAAATTAAATCACAGCAGTCCTTGCAGTTCAACCATGTTGCCCACCGGCCATCCCGTAAGATGTTCTCAATTACTTTACAGTTCATGTACAAGTTCATCAAAATCGTGTGTATTATGAAGATAGGATCTTGCGTTCCCACAATACCAGGAATCGTGACTGGATTGACGATCGGGAGTAGAGATTACTCATGCATCTGTCACTTTGTAGCAAAGACCAACATAGTCGTGATTACTTTCATTTAAAAATCATGCTTTTATAGTGTAAGAAGCGAACGAACATCGTGGCATCTGATGGTAACTTACGACGCTCGTAGACGTTAGCACGAAAAGAAGACGCATTCTTAGCTTTACTCGAATGTTACCCATGGTATTACGTAATAACGTATACAACATAAACCCGTAAAACTGTTATTTTATCACGCATTAATGGAACCATGGTCACGTGCGGAATTGAGAAGGTAGATGCCCTGATGCCATAAGTTATTAAAAGTACCTGAAGATTTATAATTATTTAGTTGTTCCGATTAACATACATTTGGTTTTTGATATAATTATGTATGTTTATCACTGGGGTCCCAAGCATAACCGTCCGGATTGTAAAATACATAAATAAACCGGATAATATTCGTTATTACAGAAGACACGAAGATTGGGTTATCCAGACTTGTGAACCTGTTCATCAGTGGTAAACGCCAGTAGGCATGAGAATATAAGTATTTCATTTAACGTCAAGGTCGTTCCCATACCTAGCTGGCATCCAATAAGTAATATTATAGTCAAACCAAAGTCCTAGAAATGGGATGCTAACGAACCCTGATTCACGAAAATGTTGATGATGACACACCAAACGTATGTTTGTCTTAGTGGAAGTTCTCACGTAAGAGGGTCATCCAGAATGACCCGCGTCCGACCTCTTGAGCGGGCTCCTAGAAATGTAACGTTTACGTAATGTGTAAACGACAGCTGTGAGAAGTGGCTGTTAAGATAGTGGGCAGATTGTATCTGTGGTGTACGAGGTGTGAAGAACTAAGGTAAAGTAAACGGAATTTCGGTTTGTGTTTTAATTTTGGAGTTTTTATAACAGGTACCTTACCTGCCTTAGATTGACGATTTCTTTCACAAGTAATAATAAATAACAACAAGAACATATTGCCAGACGTCGTGCAAAAACGTTAATAAAAATATGTATTACAATATCTACAAATTATATAAAAAGTTACTATTTCAATCTGATTCTGCTCTATATCAAATTATAAGCGCAATACGCCAAAAGATTATTCAAGGACTAATAAAATATATATTTTGATTCTCAATTCTTGAATTTTAGTTTCTTTTATTTTGTTCAAGAAACGTGACTGAAATATAAAAAGGGATCAAGTCTGAAGAACAATCTCAAGGTCATTATGACATTCATATTTTATTATTGACAGTTCATATTAAATCCGTTGATTGATCTCGTTTTTCTGGGGCTTTTACTCATAAAGTTTCTGTGATATACTTAATATAATTTGAATTATTGCCTATCATCGCATGGTAACAACAAACTTTAATACATATTTTTATACATATTGTGGTTATTTTACGGGTTTTAACACGATAAGACTAATTAAAGGTACTAGTTAAAACATATACCTTTGCTCGACGATTTTGTTGATCACTGGGTTCCATGATGCGGATAATTTAAAACCATCCTCCCGATTGAAAGTTTTATTCTTTTTTATTTCTATAGCTTCCCGGACCATCTTTGGATAGTACTGACGGTCGGTGGTGCTCTCCACCGACCGTAAGTACTATATAGTACAGTGATCAACAAAATTAAGACTCGGGATCTACCGTCGGATCAAGCTGCGGATACAGTGAGTTGTGTGTGCCGTGGTGTTTCGAATATATAACTTAAATCGGACAAAGTGACGGTATATGCGCCTATTTCTTCATTTATAATGGGGGTAGTGTTTGCATGAAACTTCACGTCACAGCAGCTGTCATCACTTCGCATCAATCGTCTCGTGACCACGGCTGGTGTAACCCAGTCGAAACGTCGAGCAAAGGTATATGTTTTAACTAGTACCTTTAATAAGTCTTATCGTGTTAAAACCCGTAAAATAACCACAATATGTGTAACAAACGCGAAAGTCTCAAACAAGCATATTTTTTTTAATAAAACATGGTCACTTTCTGGGCATATACAGCTTTACAAAAGAAATTGTGTGATGTATAACGACGCCTACAGAGTACAGACGCCTACACTCGTACTTTTATTAATTATACTGTGCGTCTAATATAAATATCAAATTTGGCTTGAGGGGTTTAAAAAAGTGAATTCAATTGTTTAGATTTTATTATGAGAGTCGAAATAAAGAATCGGACTTGTAAATCTATACTTCTATACTAATAATATTGCTAATTAAAATTGCTAAAGCTGAAGAGTTTGTTTTTTTGTTTGTTTGAACGCGCTAATCTCTGGAACCACTGGTCCGATTTGAAAATTATTTCAGTGTTAGTAAGTCTATTTAGCGAGGAAAGCTTTTAAACCGACTGCAATAAAAAAAACGGATTCCCGTAAACGAAGTTGCGGGCGTCCGCTAGTAGTATTATATGCAGAGTTTGTTACATTAGGATCTAATGATTTTTTTTTTAACTTTTACTATTAAAACAGGTATTTTCTCAACAGTGGACGCATAAAAGCTGATGACGAGATGATTGCTAATGGTTTCGCTAATAACGACTAAGCAAAATAGGAGCAACATTTTCACCACCTTGATGACCAAGTGTCGCTTGAAAGAATGGGTGATGGTCACCTTGTGAGGGCGCAACCCCAGTTGGATGCGAATGGCAGGATTTGGATGGAAAGTCCACCGATGTACCTTAAATTTTAAAGATTAAAGCTCTTAAAAGAAATAGAAATGATCGGCTACGCGATTTAGTAAGGTGATGGTTAGCGTATTAATTATAATAAATTAACAGTATTAATTTTACTGACCAGTAGCTTTTTGGTTAGGTTTGCCAACCAAGCGACTATTAAATTCGTAGTCGAGTAGTTGGCAAACCTATGCAATTAATAGTAATTACATCTTAATTTATATGCGTTAGATACCCATCGTCAATCGCGTAGAAAGGGAGACCGACCCCTCCCTCCCCCTCTCCCAAAGATGCATCCCGATATGAGGATATAACAGCTAATATATATTTATATTTTTATAATTATTATTTAATAGTATCATGACTAAAGACATAGCGCGGTCTCTCAACCCCCAACTATGACGCCCGGGGAAGCTATAAATACATATACTTATTTCTTTTAATAAATAAGTCGTTTTATAGAGTCAAAAAGTTCTATGGGGTAAAACACAAGGTTATTGTTTTTAGAGATATTAGAGTCTTTATGTGCTGTGCTGCTCTTATAGATTGTATAGTTATAACAAACAACTCCAAAAACAGGGACGATGTCGCGTGTAAGAGCTAGTAAAAAATAAAACGAAATTATACCTATTATTAATATCAGATAATTACCATCTAAGTAAGACCATTAGCCATGATTATGTATTAAATGACTAGTCCATTTTATTTTATGGCTAAATTTATTGCTCCGAATACAAACATATTATCGACCATTGCGAATATTAAATTTGCATCACAATAACGTCTTTCAAGTAATAGCGTTTTGCGAGATAAACCATTCACATTAATTTATATAAAACATGGAATAATCTGCTTATTTTGCGCACATAACGCAAAATAGGTTAGCCACGTTTTTCGCTTAGGTTTCGATAACTCCTTACTTTATTTTGCAGGGTTCATACTTTCATAGTGAGGACTAGTGATGTGACTCGAGAAGGAATTTGCGACTCGAGTCACTCGAGTAAGATTGTTCCCTCACTCGAGTTATACTCGAGTAAAAATGTCACTCGGTGCGCCGAGTTCACTCGGTGACTCGAGTTCACTCGGTAACTCGAGTGCTAGTTCACTCGAGTAGGATTTTCTTTCACTCGAGTACGAGTTTGACAAACTGACTGGAGTGACTTGAGTAAAAACATGACTCGATTCGCATCACTAGTGAGGACCTTGCGGAAGTGCGCCATTTATTTTTATGTATTTTTATATTGTTAATTATTTTAAAACCTAAGATATATTAAACCACTTACATAATACGCCCCACAGACTGTTTAGTAAAAAAATAGGTTGACAGTAATCTATATTTTTTTTGTTTATAATAAAATCTTGTGCCACGGTGTGCTAGTTGAACTTCTTCGTAACGGCTCGATTTTTATAATTACTTGTGTGTTTAGACGTGGTCCGAGAACAGGTCTTAAAGTATTTCAACTTAGTACCCCGATATGTCGTATGGAAACGTAACTTACGCGGTGAAATTGAGGTGCGCTGCTGGTTATTTATAGACGATTAACTTTTGCCCGTGACTTGATTTGCTAAAAAACTTTCCATATTATCGGGATAAAAGAAGTCAATATTGTGTAATTCTAGATCTTCAATATCTACGCCAAATTTCTTCTTACGTGGCAGTAACAAACTTCCATCAAAACTTTTTCAATTCTGATATCAATAAGATATATATCATTAATTTGTTTCTTTATCGTTATCTATGCTTCGAGAAACAACGCAGACAAAGTTGCCGATATCAGTTAGTGTGCAATAAACATAATTTTCTCAGTATTCAGCTTCACTTGGCAAATGATATGCGTCCGCTTTTGATTGGACAATGAAATAGCGCGAGGCGATGAGGCGATGACAAACACAACTTAAGTTGATTATGTTTTATATGCAGATACATTTCATTTACAGTTTACATCTCAACATTGTAGAAAACAAAGTACTTAGGTAGGTACTGCGTCTGTCTGTACCAGAGGTTAGGTTTATTAAACTACGCAACGGATTTGGACGCGTTACTGACAGAGATGGCTTCCATAATATAAATAAAATCAGTGCAGTAGTTTCGGAGAATGTCCAGGACAAACATCGCGATATTATAGGACATAGATACTCGTAGACATGCATATACTCTACGACCTATATAAGTAACCATACATGTGTTTAATTAAAATTACATTTTATAGAGATAATTTTAATACAAAGTCACAAATGTAGGTAAGCCTTTAAGCGGTCACTTGAGAGAAATTTAAATGAATCTCTGAGCGAAGTGACGAGTTAAGAAGATACACCATTGTATACAAATTTTAAGTCAGCTTAAATTTGTATTATAGATGAATAATATAGGCTCAACTCAGACATTCATTTTCCATGTCTTCTTTTTTATACTCATTGTCGCAGAAATCAGACAAGATGGCTGCAATATAGGGTTGATAAGAGCGAGAGGCATTAAATGAAACCACAAATACCTACTATAAGTGCCTACAGTTAATCAGAAACTATTAAAAAAAGTTTACGGCAAGTATACGAAAATACTTTTTCAAACAAGTTAAATAGCGAAAAATTGTTATCACTCTTTGTACCGGGCGGCTACAGCGTGCACGGGGTGAATGACCCCGGCCGGGCAGATCAGCTGCGATACAGCGTGTACGAAGTGAGAAAAAACTTTAAAAAACTCCTGTGGCTAAACTATTGCTCCGATTGGTCTGATTTTTGTGTAAATATGCGGTTTAATTTAATGCCTCTCGATTGTATCAACCTTGTATAACAGCTGTTGCTCAGCGTACTTGTTACTTGTTAGACACGCACAAATAAAATGTACATAGAGTCTGGCCGAATTTCGGTTAAGGCGGTCTTTTTTATTCAGATACATTTAAGGCCAACTACGCTGGACGCACAAGTGTGTGCGCAACATGTGCTGTCATTCCCTCATACGTCTAGTTTGATGTGCCCGCCGCCCGCAATCTGACACGACTGAAGGCGCCGGACCACCGCGCCGGGCCGCTCTACTTGCTGTCCAGTGCACGAGGATATAGTACGATCAAATTTCTAGCCTACCAGTTAGAAATTGTAACATTCCAAAAAAAATTAATCTGACCCGCGCGCGGCTCGAAACTACAACCTGCAATGAAACACGCTTGCCTAAGTAACGAGCCAGTAGATCACGAAAAAATACTCTGGAATTTGCCATTTAAACAGCATCTAATGTTTTTAATATTGCACATCGATTAAATATATGGCTAAAAATGGTCTTAATAGTTCCTGATTGGTTGTAAAAGTTTTGTAGAAAAAAAATATGATATTTATATACGTATATATACTAATCTTAATTATATTACTTCAATAGAATACATAAATTAATGCAAAAATATTTCAGTATTCTTTTATCAGATGCAAAACATTTACGCTGGTAAAGAAACCAACTATTCTAATTTGAAGGAATAGATGCCGTGCATTCTATTTTTAAAAACAAAACCGTTCGCTGGTAGACGTCTTACGGGGAACTCATATGAAAAAATCCATTGAGATGCACAAACAGAACCTCGGAGATTCGTGTCAACGGCCGCGCCCTTGCGCCGCCCCCACCCCTGCGGGGTCGGGGAGAGATCCAAAGGGTGGCCTGCCTTACCCGGCTGTATTATTCCTTTTAGCGATAAGATATTAAGACCTTTAAGACGATTACAAAGACTTAATATCTTTTATCATGCATCGTTTTTGTTAATGCCGCCTCTGATGGCATAATTTGGTTGATGGCCCTTTTTTTCGTGTTGTTTAATGCCCCATCTAATTGACGTAGTTTTTATTGACATTGAAATGTGACGCGTTACCCCTTTTAATGACAATCAAGGAATAATTTATTTACGTAGTAAACAAATAATAACGTTGGGAAGTTCGATACCTTGTTTTAGTCACTAATGCTTTAGTTACTATAACTAGTTATTAATGCTGTGTGTGTGTAATGTTTTTTTAACTATAGTTATTATATGTTCTGACAATGGACTATGGAGACGAATGTTTTTTTCATGAAGGCTCAGATATAGTACGTTGGTTTTAAATGCTTTACAGTTTTTGAGATGAACGCCAGATAAACAACGCGGTGAATTTTATAATTGCACTGGCATGCCAGTGATTCTCAACCACTGTGCCGCGAAATTTCAAAAGTGTGCCGCCAAATTTTGCAAATATATATTAATGTTAAATATTATTAAATTATATCATTTAAAAAGAAAAATATTTAAAAAGTTATTATTGTAGTAGGTATTTCGTATATTTAAAATTTTTGTCATTAACTATTTAAGCAGTGTGTTGTAGTAAGTAAATAATTGTTGTCTTTTTCTTTGTGTGCCGCCAAATTCTGAAATCGTTAAATATGTGCCGCAACAAAAAAAAGGTTGAGAATCACTGGGCTATGCATTACTCTCGTCTCGATATCATGCATTTTCCCGATTTTAATACCATATTTTATATTCGCATTGCACTTTAGACTAATGATATAATATTATGTTCTTGAATATAAAAGAAATACATCGTTATGACCAGAAAAATACTATTTTTCATGATGTGTAAAGTAAAATATTTTGTGTGAGCTAGAGATTATTTTTTCCCGGTCGTATCGTCCTAATTCGGCTGCAGTGCAGCAGTGCCCTAGCTCTTACTAATGTAGTATAATATTATGTTACTTGAGACAAAAGTGTGAATGAACACTTCATACAATAGTGAGCGGATAAAGACTAGTGAAGGTGTTGATGATGATAATAATCCTACTAATATTATAAATGCGAAACTTTGTATGTTTGTTACTCTTTCACACAAAAACTACTGAACGGATTTTCATGAAATTTTACAGTAAAATAGCTTTCATATCAGAATAACATAATAAGTTAAAAGTAGGGATTTTTGAAGTCCGAAATCCACGCGGGCGAAGCCGCGGGCGGAAGCTATATTGTATAATTTTGTAATGGTTAACTTTTAGTTACGAAAGTAGTAAAGAGAGTATTGTAAGTGGCATGGGACATAAGACACATGCATGACTCGAGATTTTTTTTCTCTATCCCATGCTTTTATGGGTTGCCATTCGAACCCGGTGGTACCATACAATCATTAGAAAATTTATTGAATATTTAGAACGTTTTAAATATTCATTAGTCCGTTCACTGCATGCATATAGGTAGTCGATTTGAGCAGGCACGACCGGGGAGGTACTTCTCGCTTACACGACACCGGCGTAAAGTGACAGCCGTGATGTCGCGTTTCGTGCGGAGTGTAAGTAGTCGGTAGCCTATGGAGGGTGGAGGTGGAGGAGAAGTCAACTCACCTGTATAACCTCTATGCGGATGTCTATGGGCGTCGGTAGTGATGTAAATAGCTCCAATTGCTCGTTTGCCCCCTTATGCCATAAAAAAATCTATTTGAACTGTAAGTATATTATATTATAATACAATATTATCGTAACATAATCTTTATCCATATTTTATTATATATCATCAATGTATTGTGAGAAAAAGCTATCTTTTACTGTCTCCCGTTTTGTCTGGGGAGGTAAATTGGATTCACTTGCTACGCCTGCTGGGTTTTACTTATTGAATTCGTTATCAGAGGATCATAGTAGTTGTCTCTGTGTTGATCCTGGCGCAGCACTTACAGCGGTAAGAATAAGGGATGAGCCAAGCCCGTATAAAATTACTTCTATCCATTTAGAACAGGGGTTACCAACCTTTTTCTCGCCAGGGACCACTTTTATGTCATCCTTGATAGCATGGACCACAGCGTGGGTATAATAAAAAAATCTCTCTTCTCACTCATTGCACGCCAACCAACGCCTTACAACTCGCTAAAATTTAAATCATATCATCGTACCATATTTTGGCTTCTGCGGACAACTGGTTGGGAACCATTGATTTAAAACTTACATGAGTATACAGGCAAAAGTTGAGTTATAAACACGTCGCCTTTTTGAGGTAATGTTCATGTGACGTCATAAAATACATACTTAATATTGAAGAGGGTTTCCGCATAAAAGTTATGTCCCATTAACGTTTATCTATACATACTTATAATAAAATCGTAGGAAAGTCAAAACTGTACATTGAATATTTAAAAAAAAATAAAGTTTACACAGCTTACAGTTTTTTTTCAATTTATGATATAGGGGGGTTTACGAGCAGTCGCAGTCATTTTCATGACTACCGACGCACGTAGACATCCGCATAGAGGCTATACGGATGCTCTGCCCTCCTTTCTCCTCCCACATCTATTGGCCACCGGTTACTTATACACCGCACGAAACGCGACGCGAGCTGTCAGTCTACTCCAGTTTCGTGTAAGAGAGAGGTACCTTCTCGGAAGTGCCGGCCCAATTCGGCTACATGCAAGCATGTAGTGCAGTGTTATAGCACTAGGTACTTCTTACTAAAGTTTTTTTTTCTTTTTAGGGTTCCGTATCTCAAAGAGAAAAAACGGAACCCTTATAGGATCGCTTTGTTGTCCGTCTGTACGTCTGTCAAGACCGTTTTCTCTAAAACGCATGAAAGGATTAAGCTGAAATTTTTGTCAAATACGGAGGTCAGTTACGTCTTGATGCCTTAAAAAAATCACACATCTAAGTTAACGCAATAAAAAGTTATAGTCATTTATGCACATATTTTGTATGAAAACGCACTTTTTCCAAAACCTATGGGGTACTTCCCGTAGAGCTAGAATTCTGAAATTTGGCAGGAAGTAAGACCTTACAGTACACATATAGGAATAAATCTGAAAACTAGTAATTTATATGTAGATCATTAGAAAAATCATTGTCAACTTATAACTGTAATTCGTTACCTACTAAATGTGTGTGAGCAACCGCTTATATACGTTTGTCAACTTAAGCGGCAGGCATAGTTACAATACATAATTGAAAACCATGCATTACGTTTGGATTACGGAACCCTCGGTGTGCGAGTCAGACTCGCACTTGGCCGGTTTTTATTTTTTATAGTTAATGATTACATTATTATCATACTTCATACTAATATTATAAATGCGAATGTAAGTTTGTTTGTTACCCTTTCACGCGAAAACTGCTCAACCGATCATCATGAAATTTTGTACACATGTTCTTGGAGGTATTAGAAGTAACATAGGATAGCTTTTATCCCGAAAAAATGTTCCTGAGGGATGCCATGGAATGATTTTCCACGATATCGAAATTTACGCGGGCGAAGCCGCGGGGCGCAGCTAGTATATTACATAATTATACATTTAGAGATAAGTACATTATGTTACCGCATATTTTGTGTGTATCATACTTGAAGCACATCTACTACCCAGGACGGTATCATACATTGCAATTTGCAAATAACAACTTCATTCAGAGTGTCTGTCCATGCATCCATTTTTCCGTGTTGTCTGTGACGGCATGGACAGTATTTCCGCTTTTGAAAAATATTTCCACATACTTTTGGAATTAAAATATGATATAGATTTTGAGATAAGTGAAATTGACACCCTAAAGCTGTATCTATTTTCTTTAAAAAGGAAAGAAACATTCTCAACTAGCTTAAAACAAAAGTATATGAATAGCGTCGAAAGGGTAGATGATTTAAATGTCACAATATTATGTTTTTTATTTACTAATTATTATTTTTTCTTCTAAGTTAAGTATAAGAGAATATTAATACAAAATGTTCTGCAACCAAACGTGTTATTGTATTAGAAATGAAGTAATATGTGTTTGTTGTCTTCGGAGAAGTCTGTGCCAACAGCCGCAGAAGTAAGCGGAAATGTACGATATCGGGGGGCGCCATGATGTATAGGTGCTTTATTTGAAAAATATCGTGCCTTGGATTACGGCAACTCAGTAATATATTTCGTCCGTGAGGGTAAAAGTTTATCCAAAAAATTAGACAACTTTCCTCCACATATAAAAGTTTGTGCTCTATTTGTTTTCCGTTTTCCTTATGGCCAAAGAATCTTTTTCGATGAATGTACTATAATTGGCTGGGAGAACGGGTAATGGAAATATATTGAAATTAGAATAAAATTGAATGTTTGTCCAAATTATATATCCTGGAGCTGAGCAAGCACATAACTTTTATTAATTGTCTAATAACAGGCGCCAATTTTTCACGTAGTCCAGTTTTTCTAGTAAGTCTTTAATTGTAACAGTTTTTAATACTCCTAGTATTGTCATTTCTCACATCACAATCACTGTAGTGCGACCGTGGAAGAACAATTCTCTCCATAACACCTATGGGAAATGCCGATTGTGTCAGCATGTTATTGTTATTACTAATAATAGACATCAGCAGTCACTTTTTTTATGATATAGAAGGGCAAACGAGCAGCCGGAGCCATTTTCATGTCTACCGACGCCCACAAACATTCGCATAGAGGCTATACAGATGCGCTGCCCTCCTTTCTCCTCCCACCTCCATGGGCCGCTTATAAGGTTTCCTTTTTGCTCATGAAATTACTGTTTTATAAATTAATAACACGTTATTTTTCTTTAATATTTTTAACAAAGTTTTCATTTACCATTAAAATCTAACTGAATAAGTTTTGAATTAATTATAAAAGTGGTGGGTGTATATGACCCCGTCGCGTCGGGGGGTACAAGGGAGAAGGTTCAGTAATCAATATGACCCACAGAATAACAACCCACAAGAATCAACATCAATAGCAATACGGTAACTTATTATGCTACTCAACAATATGGAATCTTCAATAACCCTTGTCCCAAAGTGTAAACATAATATTATCTACAAGATGCGGTTAATGTTGATTTTTTTTCTTGATGAACGACTCTTATGATGTCCACCTGTACTTTACACGTGTATTTATTGAAGATGGAATAAGTGCGTAAATGTAGAGTATAAAACTTTATTTGTTGGACATTTGATTTACTGAATACAAACATAATTACACTAGTAACAAGAAAGTCTTTGTAGTTTAAGGATTTTTTCAGGAACATAGGCCGAAGATCGATAATACATCCAGCTTAAGGAGTAATTGGGTCGGCTTGGTAGAGCGTCTCTATATCGCTCTAGTATGTTGTTTTCCAGTCATTGAATCTTAATTGTTTTAACAGCTCTAATAGATACTGGACTATTGGTTCTCCGAGCGGTCACACGACACGTACAGAATCCGAAACTACCTAATTATCACCCTTTGTAGCTCGTTGTGGATTAATTGTTTATGGCTGGGGTTTGTCACGAATTAAATACCTAATAGATACTTTTTTGATGAGAAAGGGCTAACAATGTTTACTTGATAATAATTGCCTACAAATGTCTTCTTAATTCTGTAAGAGGTAGTTCCACACTGCATGCTTGTATGCAGCCGAATTGGGTCGGCACGACCGGGGAGGTACCTCTCACTGACACGAGACCGGCGTAAAGTGACAGCTGTTCTGTCGCTTTTCGTGTGGTGTGTAAGTAGCCGGTGGCTTGTAGAGGTGGGAGGAGAAAGGAGAGCAGCGCATCTGTATAGCTTCTATGCGTATGTCTATGTGCGTCGGAGGTCATGAAAATCGCTCCGACTGCAAGTTCACCCCCTATACCATAAAAAAATACCACTAAATCTTTAAATTTATTTACTTTATCATTGCCTATTAGTCAGTCTTTATGCCGTGATGATGATGATTATTGAATGATCCAAAGTGATAAACTAAATGGGTTATGTGTAAATCGCGTGATTGTAAACGAATAATAAAGCTCGTGTCTTGAGATCGGCAAAAAGTTGATGCGAAAAATCAAAAAAGTCGATTAAAAGTCCGATTATAATCTAAATATAGAAATATAAAACAATAGTGTAGCTCAGGGCGGAACGCTATATTATGATGGGCCGCAATGCAGTTGTGCATGGGGGAAGCCCGAACCAGTACACCAACCCTAGCGCGACGGTACTTAGCTAGAATAATGGGGGCTGGTTACAATTGAAATATGTCTATTGTTTTCATGATTTATTCACTATTTCTCTCTGTAGTTTTTTTTTCATTGCGTAGTTTTAGAATAGCAAATATGAGTTATGATTATTAGGAAATTATTATAGGGTACCGTAATGTTTATTTATTTATTTGTGAACATTAATGCCGGTCGATACGAGTGGTATTTCAGCTATTAGAAGTGCGTGATATGAATTCTTCTGATTTTTTATATTAAAACATAAGAGAAAGCAATTTAATGAATTTAATTTTACCACTTTTTTTTATAGCATAGGAGGCAAACGAGCAGTTAGGTCACCTGATGTAAAGTGAACACCAACGCCCACAGATATCCGTAACACCAGAGGTCTAACAGATGCGTTGCCGACCTTACTTACTAATTTATTACGGTTAGTTGCAACCTGCAATAAGTTGTGACGTGCCACTCAGTTGTCTAACGATTTAAAATAACCGAAGTTGTATATAAATTATAAGTAGGAAAGGTTAGCCGAAAATCGAGGCTAGTGGCGTGCTAAGGGAGAGGCCTATCTCCAGAAAAGGACTGCAATAGGCTGATGATGATGATGATGATGATGAAGATGATGATGAAGTCGATAGAACGCACGGCTTATACTAGATATCATTAACGTCTTTAAAGAAATGTGATGCTACAATGTGGGAACAAAGTAAAAAGATAAAGAAACCTTTGTAGTACTCCATCGCCAGTGAATTTCATTTACAAGTTAACGGTTATGTATTCATTCAGATGTGTGGATTTAGAGGGAGGCGGGCGGATGTCGGCGATTTAGTCGCAGCGGTGACATGTCTCTTAGATTGATTGTTCTCGATACTGATATAAATGATAACAATCTGTGCATGACGTGATACTCCCTCTTATGCTCTTTAAACCGTTGTTCAAATATTGATTACTTGTAGTGTTTTAGTATCTTTGAGTACAAAGTTTAAAGAAACGACGTCGCCTTTACAATAAGGATAATTTAATATCATTATCATCATCATCATCATCAGCCTATTGCAGTCCACTGTGGGACTGGCCTCGATCTTCGGCTAACCTTTCCCACTTCCTGCCCACAGCTTTGCGTATGTCGTCACTCCATCTAGTCACAGAGCGTCCTACATTACGTTTGCCGGTGCGCGGTCTCCACTCTTGAACTAGTCGACCCCAACGATCATCGGTTCTGCGACAGATATGACCGGCCCACTGCCACTTCAGCGTGCTTATCCGAGTAGCTATGTCGGTTACCCTAGTTCTTTGGCGAATTACTTCGTTTCGGATTCGATCCCTCAGAGAAACACCGAGCATAGCTCTCTCCATAGCGCGCTGAGAGAGCTATGCTATATAATTTAATATAGTAAGGGTAACTTTTATATAAACTAGTATTAGCTTTATGGCATTTTTGTAACGTTGATCTCTAAAAAGAACACAATTTAGATTAAACAAGTAGGTGCTTAAAGGAAAGTTAGAAGTTTATGGATAGGGATTACGAACAGACAATAATAGAGGATTAGTCTGACTCTCTGTTGTAGTATATAATCTATGTTCTGACTGGAAAGTGAAGTTACGACTCTAAAAATATAATACCTAAATTACGAGTTTGTGGATTGTGGATAGAATTCCATGAAATGTTCGGAGTTATGCAGTTTGTTGAGAAGATACGCCGGAACATATAATTGTAAATTCACTACTGTAAATACTTTTGTTGTCTGTTAACGTTTAGGTAACATTTCAATTAGAAAACAAGTCTACTTTCGGTCTTTAAAACTACAAGAAAATAGGTTATAATATAGCAAGCGCGTAGACTCAGGGGAAATTCTTATCAATTTATATGATCTAATCTCACCCCGCTACTAAATAGTTTACTGTCCCATATTAGACCTGTAGTGGGTGTGCACCTCATGGTGATAGAAACACAAATAGCGTTTCTTATAGCCGTATTTATAACAAATAAAAAAACAGCATCTAGGTAATTGATTTTTTCCAATTAATCAGTTTATGCAAGGGTTCGCTTAAAAGCAGTAGGTAATTGACTAACATAAACGATTATTACATTATTAATTACACGAAAATGTGAGTTCGTTTCAATGACCGATCTCACATTTTCATTTTTTGTGATTGAAAAAAAACACGAGCTTTTCATTTAAAATATTAGAGCCGTGTGTACAAAGCCGAAGTACCTCACGGTCGGTATTTGCGCTCCGTGATTTCAAATCAATTACGTACGTACCTACGTTAACAAGCTTGCATAAACGAAACTAAAATTTAACTGTAATGTGTCGTCATCTATCGATTTTCTTTTCAGTTGCACTACCAATTTTGTTTTCAGTATAGGTCAAAGCAAACGGATCGTTGGTCTAATAGTATCGTGTATGTGGACCCTTAAGTACGTCTTAAGGGTCACAATCTACGATACGATGAGTCCAACGACGATCTATTTGCTTCGTTATAACTTTAAAGCATATCTTAGACGTAATTCATTCTCTTATCCTACATTTCCTCTTATTACCTTGGTACATAGCTCCGACCCTTCGGGGTCTTTTCTTTTGTACCTCGTACTTTTAATATGCTATCTTATTTCTATTTATTTAATTTCCTCAAAATTAGGTTTGTGACCCAAATAGCCTTACAGTCCGTTTAAAATCTTTTATCCGCTTCTAACATGAATGCGGGTGATATTGTACAT
>LUGF01042884.1:40809-53551 GCA_001625245.1 Calycopis cecrops
GTCCGTATAAAATCTTTTCTCCGCTTCTAACATGAATGCGGGTGATATTGTACATTAGACTTAATGATGTGTATGTTATACTCTTTTACATTTAATAAGATTACAACTTTTTTAAACATAATGGAATAAAAGAAAGTATTATGAACACAATTTGTAAAAAGTTAATCCTATAATTAAAGTATATTAGATGTAGATATTATTGTAGGACCATAATCCGTCTTAGCCTTTGACAGAAAAGAGACTGTTGGTGACTTGGACACTTGATCATTTACTAAATGATCTAAGCTAGGGCACAACCTTGTAACCAGACACAAGTAGGGCTATAAGTGGAATGCAGGTATTGCCACACAACAATTAATAATGTATTTTTAGATGTACTGTGACCATACTTAGCTAAAATATAGGTAATTTAAGAAAATTAAAGTCAGCGTGGAAAATACTAAATAAATAACGACCTATGCAAATATTATACCTACTCCTACAGTATAATGCAGGACTATACGCAGTTGTATTTTTGTTATATTCAACAGGATGAGCCCTAACAGTGTATGTGTGTGCGTGATGCCTACGCACTCTTTGTCTTCGTAAACATAGGCTTTTTGAGACGTCTGCAGGGGTGGGAGACAGACTGTTTAAACATCATTTTGATATGGATTGAAGAGAGCGTTTTGTATTCATAACATTTCTACCTATAGTTATAACATTTGTATTCTAATTGACGTTCCGATATAGACGACGTTTTTTTTCGCAAAGAATATCAACAAATTTCTTATCTTATTACACCTGTTTATTGTTTTTTCATGGCATCCTCCGTACCGTTAAAGTTGTAATATTGCAATGTTATCTATAACTTTGCAATATTACCGGCACCGACTCGTATATCGATTTGTAGCTACCGGTAACCTGTTTCTCTATGTAACCACCCTTAGTCTACCCTTTCCCCCCAAACCTGTCCGGTATGGGTAGCTGTGTCCGGCATAGCCTTGGGAATCACAGAGGCACGCCCACCACGACAAGAGGAAAGCGTCTACACCTTTTTTTTTGGTAACGCATGGGAATACCTTTATGGACGCTACCCAGGAGCCCCGGTGCCCCTGATCTACAAGCAACAGGGCCCGTCCCGTCGGTGAAAAGGCCAGACCTCTCCTTGGAGACTATCCGGCTGTCTTTGAACAGTCCCTACACCAACGTTGGAACCGTGCAATGGAGTCAGGTTTCCATCCTGACCCCTGGTCCTGCTACAACGGTACGCCACGCCGGTGCGGTACGCCGCCCAATCCAAGCCGCCATCTGTTAATTCCGAGGGACGGGTGGAGGACCTCCGACCTTGGCAGGTCCCATCCACAGGGCGACGGACCAACCATCAGATGGCAGCAGGAGACAGGGAGGGCGGCAACGACACACCGCATCTCCTCTTCCTCTGCGACCTTGCCGTCAACGCATCTGACCTCCTCCATGGACGTATCCAGAGCGGGCCCTGGGGAAGCCCACTCGGAGCGTCTCCTCCTGGGATTCCTATTTCCTTGTCCGTGGTGGCTCAAGCCACGGTTATTAAACCAAGACAAGGTGGAGATCCGTCGCGAGGGAAAGCGTCTACACCTAACTTATTAACCTACAGTGTAGAGAAAAAAAAATTGCTACTTACAACTACTACATTGTAAACATTTATAATAATTTTGCGTAAATATTTTGATATTACACCATCCTAATTGCATTGGCGGGATGGAACTAAATAAGAAAGTTATCTTTAAGCTGCGGCACGTGCCCTCACGCCATCTGATAACTTTAGGAAGTCGCTCCGATGTTGCGTTTGTTCAACGAACGTCCTGCAAAACTATCACGTACTAAAGATATCCGAGACCTACATTATTACTATACTTTACTTAATACATTTCATAAGAATTCCGAATTCTCGTTCTTGATCAGAAACTTTTATTTGTGAAAGATTTTAGGTAACACGCTCTAACCAAAGACATCACAAAAATAAAAGTCTTGTTACTTTGTTTCTATAGAAATAAAGTATATTTCTTCTTGGTCCACATGTCGGAATATATAAAATTAAATTCAGCTGTAGCGCATATTCAATCATCAATGTCAGAAAACGTTATTCGGTTAAGTGTACAACAACGGTTTATCGCAAAACAAACGCTACATCCATCTAATTTATTGTACACCGTACAATTTTCTTAGCTTACACGAACATATTTCCGTCCGGTATATATTCATAGGAAGATTACAGTTATAAAATAAAAGCTTGGAAATCATTTTATAATTCTCTTCGCCGTTATGACTGACCGGATTTATAGAGGTCTGTAGGGAGTTTTATGTACCAAAAATTATTCTGAGCCTTTAACAACTTTTTTATCATATCTCCCATTACTTTAACGCTTTATTTACTTAACTTTGATTATTCCTAAATTAATTTTAATATATAATACTATATTGCTAATAAAAAATAGTTAAACTTGTTAGGTATGTCCTAATTGATTATAGGTATTATGTGTAGTAATAATATAAACATTGCTGGAAGTTTTTGTTACGTAGGTATTTGTCTATTATTTCTTAACAGAAAATGAGTTGTTACAATATTTACTTGTTACACATTTATATCCAAATTTTATCTTACTTTAATGTTTGATGAAATTAAATATTACAATTAACATATTTTTTTATCAACGTGAATAATTAAAAATGTTGGAACACTAAATATTTGCTTTGAAACCGTGGTAATAATAAATACTTAACCTATACTTGGTATCAGCTTAGCACAAACATCCAGCTTAATTATAAATAAACTTGAGCTTCTGGGAATAAGTGAAGAGAAAAATGAGTTTAGGGGAACAACAGATTTAGCCCGGAGCGGAATAAGCCACCGGTAAAAGTGAGTCATTGCGCAATTGAATAGGAGTCCAATTAAATTTAGTTTAAAAGCCAATTAATATTATGGAAATCTAATCGTATTCAAAAAGTTCGAAACTACTTAGTTGAAACTTTACTAATTATAATTTGATGTCGTTATACATTCAACTTCATCATTTCCGGAATAAGGTAACTATGAATTGTTTTTACGTCTGCAAAAAATATTGGTTCTTTCTAATTAGATGATATTTGTATCTTATAAGAAAGAGTAACAGTATGGATATGATGTGTTATATATTCTTGATGAATGCTGATTAACAGTGAGCCGATAAACTCATGTTTGTACAACGTTGGTTAATTATATTAATGCATAAGAACGTCGCCAGTCGAAGGTCCATGGGGGGAGGGGGAGGGCATAACATGGAGCAGCTGCCCCTCCTGCTCCACCCTGACGCACTTGTCACTGCATTACATTCAAAAATACTTTAATTTTACTAGGAGAACTGATACTATAACATCACTGCAGTAGCTCGCATCGCAGTAGTATCATACTCTGATGCGGATTTCTATAAACTGCATGTATTCAACCACAAATTGAGTTATCCAGAATTCGGAAATGTACTTATGAAGCAGAAACGAAGAGAATCCAATATAGCTTCATCGGCTTGCTATGAGTGCACGTCAAGCGATGAAATAGGTTTGGGGTCAAAGGACAAAACTCTCACGCCACGGCGAGTGCGAGATGCGTCCCGATATGAAAGTTATAACAGCTAATTTAGCTATTAATATCACGGTCGGAGCGAGCGAGAGTTCCTTCATCACCCGACTCTCAGGAAACTCGCAAGTGGTAATGTGCTCTCGTTGCTGACGTGGTTTACTCATGAAGAGGGTCATGACCGGTTGCACATCTTCACTGCACATTACACACCCGTCTTATAGATGCTGGCAAATCGATGCATTGATTGCAAGTTATACTTTATGCCATTATTATAAACAAATGATCGATGGATTCATGAAGTTTAATAAATTGACTGGACAGATACAAGCTTACACAATCACTGTAATTTATAGCAGCCATATTGGTTATTAAGTATGCAAAATGGCGTTACGCACATTCGTTCAAGAACTTTGAACCGAGACGAAAATATTGATTCGAGCTACAACACGCGAGTGTTAGTATTAGTTTAATGAATTAGCTGCCACCTTTTACATTTACATGAATAGTGTCTGATAAATATCTGTGTTTATTAAATGTTTAATTTAACTTAATTGATTTAAATCTTTTTAAAGCTATACCTAGATTTACAGATTATAAGGATTAAAACTTTAGGTAAAGGCAGTAAAATTGTTGCATAAAATGTTATTAAAGGTTGGCTTCTTTAGAATCGTTGAAACACGATGAAACAAAAATACGTCACGACGTAGAGTTGTATTATGTATTCGTCTCGTGAACAGAAACTTTACTTATTGTTAGCTCGGTCTTAATTTGTGTAATGTGCGAAAATATGATTAAGTTCTCAACTTAGTCTTGCTTATGTATTGCCAAGAAATCTTCTACATCCAGTAGCAAAATGTATTGTAATATAATATGGTACAATACGCAATGCATTTACGTTTCTCACCCCGCAACGAGTGTGACGTTTATTAGCAAATGTTTCTTAATCGCTAGTTTTGACTAATTAAGTTCGTTATTGTGTCTTGCAATTAATTCAGCTCATTAAATATCTTTACTTCACATATTAAAGGGCACGTAGTAATGAGCATGTGTTCGTAAGCATACACTTTTGAAACTCAGTTTGGTATAAAATATAAGTTAAAGTTTCTATTTTATCAATAGCTGCGCAATAAAGCTTCGTTGTGAGAGCTTTATACGAAGGTAACGTATTGATTGGATTAGACGAGGTGCTATCAAGTGCCACGTTTCAGGTAACTACCCAAATGGCTTCATTAACAATCCTACTTGTCAGGGGTCGGGATGTGGGGCTGTCGATTAGCTTTTATACACACGTCATCGTCATCAGTCTTATTATTCATTCATTCGTCATAAACATTTTGTATTTGAGGTCTATACATATGTATGCTTTTTACTTACTTTCTCTTCTCCTACTTTCTTCCCGAGACAGATTTAGCTTTTCCCTCGTGCTCCCTGCGATCATATCAAAGGGTAAAGTGTGGTTGCCGCTGTCAATCCTGGCGAGGATTAGCAGCGGTGGGAGTGGTGGGCCAAAGCCCGTTTAAGAAAAAAATATGTATGCTTTTTGACAAGGATATGTAATAACGCTTAGCTGAAATCATTCAAGTTTGTTCAGCGGCAGTCCAAAAGTTGCGGAGCTTTTAAGACTACCTTCAACTACCCTCTACCTCTCTCTTCTCCAATTACCTTCCGACATTTCAGTATGAGTGAAACGCAGGAGATGCACGGCGGACTATTCTGGGCTTAATCGACTGAGCATAACACACTGCAGTAGTTTGAAAAAAAAAAACCTTGCTTCATGAGAATAACGAGATTCAGTCGTAGTAGACAGACACACGTCTGACACGCCTCTGTGTCCGGGCGTCTGATAAAGATTGATGATGTTGAGGATGTCACATTCAGTGCGTCTAACTGCAAAACACAACTACTATGTTTACATTTGGTACTGTTTGCATGGAAATTGAAAATCAAATTTCCTGTAACGTTACTGCAGGACAGATAAGATACAGTCGAATATGTAAACGATTGAAGAGCCTCCTGCCATGAAAAAGCGGAAAAAATAATACCATGTGAAATTGAGTTATAAGATAACTTTAACTAGATAACTTTAGATATTTCTTACTTACCTTCACCTAGTTTTTGAGCATATATGATTATTACTACTATCTTCGTTGTTTTCTCCTTTACTAACTTAGTCAATAAATATACTCTTAGACGATACGTTGATATTGAATAAGACGTAAATCAATTTCATCTTTCAAATATTAGCGTTATTCAAATGAATAAAATCTCTTACCTATATTTTATTATTATTTATTCTTGATTATTAAGATTAATGTATATTTTTTATTTGGTCCATATTAAATTTTCATTCGTATTTGCAATTCATATCAAAAAAATTACAAATAAATTTAAAATATAGAGTATACTGATTTTAATTCTCCCCTTTACTACTTTTAGTACTTTTTCCTGCGCCCTTGCCGCCGCGCTGTATATGCTGTCTATTAATTATCATATTATGTACATGCTTTGTCTATATCAACAGTGATGTCATCCTAGGTACAGTTGCCAACGTTTTCGATGTTGAGACCAATACAATTTATCAACAAAAGTTTTACAATTCACAGACTCCCTTTGTACTTCAGGGTGATGATAGTGATACGCGGAGAAAGTTTTATTAATCGTAAAATCGATCCAAAAAGAGAGTTCCCTTGGTCCTGTATTGTTTGTTTCACACGTGTGTTTAACTACTAGTGCACAGTTAAATATAGACTGTGCCGAACATTGACCTGCGCGCCGGACATTACTGCAATCAAAGTGTCCCGCACTACCTCGTGTTTACAGTGCCCTCCCAACCTGTTAATGGCTTTAACATCAGTTCTTATCCGTTGAGAGTGACTTACTATACCTACAGGATGCAATTTTTTCATAATATAAGAGGGCAAACGAGAAATCGGAGACTATTGACGCCTATAGACATCCGCATAGAGGTTCTTCTTCCCTCCATTTTTTTTTTATGGTATAAGGGGGCAAACGAGCAGTCGCAGCTATTTTCATGACTACCGACGCCCACAGACATCCGCATAGAGACTACAGATGCGCTGCCCTCCTTTCTCCCCCCACCTCCATGGGCCTCCGGCTACTTACACACCGCACGAAACGCGACAGCAACGCTGTCACTTTACGCCGGTCTTACGTAAGCGAGAGGTACCTCCCCGATCGTGCCGGCCCAATTCGACTGCATGCAAGCATGCAGTGTGGCACTACCTCTTACTCCATGGGCCATATGTGACATAAATAAAAATAGCAATAATTTGCGCAAGTCATATGTATCTATAAATAAAGTACACAGACATAAAATGGTTTATTCACAGTGAGCTTGGTAGAGTATTTGAGCATATCTACAGAAGAAGGGTTACGCTTCTGTAGATATGCTCAAGTGAAGAGACTATTATAGACTATTATAAATGTTTCAAATTGCCGGTTCGTAGTTCTGCAGATACCGTTTGCTTTTGACTTATTGTATGTCATTAGTTGCAGTCAATTGGCGCGTGCCGTGTCTGCAATCTGAGGAATTTATGTTGTGCATGTTCTGTCACATTTCACATACTTGGTATTCATATATTTTATTAACAAATGAAGCAATGTAATACATATAAAATGTAATGTGATAATTTGTGACGAGGTGCCCAGACTGAAGTCTTTGATCAAGTCGGATTGCTCTCTAATATGAACGAGAAAGAGATAATACAAAAATAGATTACGGAATCCTACTATAAATGCGATACTTTGTATGTGTTGTTTGTTTATTTAATTATTTGTTACTTCTTCACGCAAAATTGCTAAACCGATTTTCATGAAATTTGGCGCACACATAAAGGGCAACTTGGATTAACACATAGGATAGTTTTTATCCCGAAAAAATGTTCCTATGGCATCCCATAAAATAGAAAATAGAAAACCGTGGAAAATGGAAAACAGCTAGTAACATATAAACAATTTTTATTCAGTAAACATAGGTATGGATTTTACGTGGGTAAAACCGCAGGGCACAGCTATAAATAAATAAAATTAAAATGACAGTGGTGTCTGCGCGTTTGTAAATTACATGTCCTAATTAGTGGACGAGTATCCAAATAAATTGCCCTCCATAACTACAGGTTACAACATTTGCATAGGTATATGTGTATTTAGACTTTAACAATTTTACTACTATTAAAAATACAGAACGTTGGATGTATATTACTTTCACTTCACAATACCACTTCCACTTAAACGATTTATGATGAAATTAGGTACTATATAACAGATTCCAATCTGTTATATACAATTTTGGGTTTTATTTTACAATTTTATACAATTTTGGAATTACAAAATAATTACTTTTATCCCAAATAAAGTGAACGCGTAATAGAAGATTTTCTTAGAATTTCTAGAGTTATTAAACTAGGCCCACAGTTCCTACCGCGGGCCTAGTATTATATTTCTAGATTAATAAAAAGAAATACGAGGAATTCGCGAACACCGAAGAGTCTGCTTTTTGTTCTTCCACTTTAACTTTTTTTGAATAAACCAGCTAAATTTATCGTTATTTACACGTCTCGAATGTATGACATGACAAAGGCGAGCGTAACAATGTTATATAACGGTTCTTTTAAAAACCCTTTTTGTAAAAGCTCAAAAACAAGCGCTGTTAAATTAGTAAATATATTTCTCGTGGTCGCTGCAATACACAAAGGCGAAATAATAAACAATTCTCGCTCTTTGACTACGGGGATATTTATTAATTTAAAGCGAAAATGTTACGCTTACATTGTAGAGTTTAGTTTTACAAGCATTCTTTTAACAATCCCAAGTGTATAAATATGACGCTTTTTATCGAATAAAAATAAAAATCACTCGGAGTCTTTTCTCTAAAAGGATGATCCGCATATTAAGAGTTATGCAGATGTGTCGTCCCTCTTACCCCTACCTGCTCCAAGGGGCCACCGAAAACTAACAAACCGCACTAAAGCCGAGAGGTAGGCACCTCCCCGATTGTGCCGGCCAAAGTCGACTGAAATGTAGCATGGCATTATCTCTTTACGTACAGTCACGAACTATAATATCTATACACTTTAGTACTTTGTCATAATTTGTTTTTTAGAATTTCCATATTATTGCATTGACTTCTCGAAGAAAGTTATTGTGACAGGGTTCTAAAGTGTATACATATTATTGCTCGTGACTGTACATACCAATATTGTAAAATCTGTACGGCCTATATCGACTTTAAACTTTGTAATATTTACTATTATAATCATGTTATAATACTATTTTATTACGACTCACTATTTATTAAGACCTATTAGGTATACCTATTACTCTAGTAGGTATTATTACCAAATCGATTTTTAAAGAAGGAACAATAAGATAAATTTCAGCTTGAAGACTATTTCAAAATCAAAATCAAAAAGTTTTTATTCAAAATAGAATAACAGGAATTACTTTTTGAACGTCAACAATAAAATCTACCACCGGTTCAACCCTAGCCCTGTCCTGAGAAGAACCGGCGAAACAAATTTATCTGTATAGCCTTTAAACTTTCTAGTTTAAACAATTCATTCAATAAGCAATGTGGTACTAATAAAACGAGTAAAAACGTATTCGTGTCGGTTCATTTATATGTGACTGACTCTTATGAAACATTATAAATAGAATCACAAAGCACACAGCGGGTGTTTGCGACTGACGCATTCTCGACATATTTAGCTGTATGGAAATGGCCTAAATTTCACCGAGCGTCATGACATTGACGGCTCTTAATAAAATTGTGTAGCTTCACCGGAGCACGGAGCTGCTATAATTGGTGTTAATTGTAGTGCGTTTTAAAACGGCCAATTGTAACACATATTGTCACAAAATGGGGTACGAAATTTGGGTCATATTAAACTTTGCAGTTTTGGGTCAGATGAATAATAAAGTAATGGCTCATTTAAAAATATTATTAAAAGGTACCTAATTGGTAACGACAATCGTTAATAGAACACAATTAGGTGATGGGGGTGCTCTGTTTAGAACATCTTACAATTTTTAGTTGCAGTATCTGTGTGCGCCCTTAGTTCATTAACTACAGACATATATTTTTTTTTTAATTTAAACATAAATATAATGTGACCTCTGGGTGTTATATAAAGTAACTCATAAAATATAAAATATGTTTCAATCGCAAAGTCCATATGAATCTTTGCGTGTCGCGGTCAATTTGTCGGGTCATTCGAAGTTAAAGTGGGATACGGGCAGGGGAAAGGGGGCAATTAAAACAGCAGCAAAGGGCCCCATTAGTCACGACAACGGCCTATTGAACTGCCCTGCAATTTACTATTTTCATACACGAGATATGTATTTTAGAAATGCAAACATAATTTTGTATTAGTAGCCAGTTTGGCGACTGATTGGCACAGTTAGGCAGCATTACGTAAGTGATCGCGAGTTCAAAGCCCGAATAGGTGGTACATGTACTTAGTATCTTAATATGTAGTTCTCTAGATTAAACTTCATAGATATATTAAAATATCTTATTTTTATAAGAACAATCTTGATACAAAAAATCCGGAGATTTCCAATTGTTTGTTAATCTCCAAAGATATTGGATTGACTGATTTTCATAAAATTTTACACCGATATTCTTTGGTCAGCGAATACTTTTTATTATCAAATGGAACCTATTTTTACCTAATATCAATTCACTGTAACTTTCACAATATAAATACCTTAGGTTATTGGCAATTGTCTATGGATTAGTGAATCTATCAATTAGTAACAGTGAAAACAATTCGCTTAATGTAGGAACGATATGATAGCATCGCGCTAATGACATTTGTCTTTTAAATCCAATAATCCCTCTGACATCTCGATTGAGAATGTATAAATAGGAGCTGTAAGCGAGAGAGACATCGATACGAATATCTCGTTCCAATTAATGAATGAGGTCAATTTTTTTATTTAGCAATCACAATATTGTGATAAAACTGACATAATATTAAGGTATATTGTGGTATTTCGTATCGCGTAATCAATAAATGCTTTATAAACATAACACGTAGTAATATAATTAAATGTGTGTCATTACAGGATCGGAAGCCCTGCGTAGTACACGACATGAACTATAATCCGATGATAGTTTTATTATAAAAACTAGTTTGTGTATACAAACTATTATATTTATAAATTAAAAATAACAAAGAGGAAATCTTAACCGACTATGCAACTGAATATTTTGCTGTAGGCATAGATGGAAATACAAATGTCAATGATTATTTATATAAGGATGTAGGTAGGTACTCTATATATTCTTCTTTATGATAGTTGGTATATAAGATTGGCACAATTTTAAAGAGGCATTATTATTGTCGCACGCAATTAATGTTGATCATGGGAACTTTCTTTACGTCTGCTTAAATTATCTATATGAGAATTTACTTTAACGGTAACCGAAAATTATACCTAATTAATTATTTATGTTTATTTTACTGCCATTGTAAGTAGGTTTATTTTAGAATTTAAATTTAAACTTCCACTTGTAAGGTTTAGTTTAATTTGCACCTGTGACTGCCAGGACACTTTATGGTTATTGAACCAATATCTTCACAAAGTTAATATCACTTTGATAGCTCGATAAAGCGGAAAGCAATTTGCGTTTAATCATAAATTTCTCAGCGTACTGTTGTAATTAGTTGATAATCAAATATCGATATTCTCATGATCACTATATAAGTTATATAGCCCACATTGTCAAGTATGTAACTACATTTTGTAATAACTTTACGGGTTTTAACACGATACAATCGTTATTAAATGTACTAAGTACTTATGAGTAAACAATTTCACCTTTGTTCGGCGGCTCGTGATCACGGCTGGTGTATCCCGGCTGTAACGTCGTGTGTGTTTTATCATGATAAAACCCGTAAAGTAACTACAACATATGTAACAAACGTAAAAGCCTCAAACAGTAATAAGTATGTAACTATTATATGAAATTATACATATGAATGTGTTTTTATAGTAGTAGTAACTACCGACGCCCATAGATATCCGCACAGAGGTAAACAGATGCGTTGCCCTCCTTTCTTTTTGGATGGATATGGTTTTGGAAGGATATTTTTGAGTAGGTACCAAGGGATTAATAAAAATACTTCTATTAAATTATGATTACAAGCTCAGCTATGAGCTTAGATTAAAATGAAGTAGTCATTTAGAATAGAATCTTAAGTAGCTTGATGTTATTTAGTCATGATATTTAGCAAAAACTGCATACTGTTAAATCGGAAAAAAACTTTTATTTAGATTATAATTAGACACTATCGATCTGGGGAGATTTCGGGGCTTAAATTGTTAGTTTTATGAAACTAGTAAAGACAATTACTTTTATTTAAGGTAAGATTAAATTTTTTATCAGGTTGGGCAAAGTTCGGAATGTCAAAGACAATATATCTGCTAACTGTTTCAATTCTCTGTAAAGTTAAATCGTTTCTGTATTCATTTCCAGATTTCATTTTAGTGTGGTATCAACAATAATTATATTTTTTGATTAAATTTATTGGAGTCCGATCGCTGGATGTGAACGAATTCCAAACGAGGAATTACGTTTAAACTTTTATAAAGGCGATGACACGTTTTCTTTTTAATTCGTATCATAGTATTCATGAAATTGAATCAATGCTGTAAGTGTTGACAGTCAACTAATGATACGTATGGAGGTGAAACAAAATTTACTTTGTATAATAAATATTAATTACGAGTATACAAGGTAGATACAAGCGTAGGCATTAAATTAAACCACATATACTATAAGCTAATCCGAAACTATTAAAAATAAGTTTACGGCAAGTATACGAAAATACTTTTTTTTAAACAAGTTAAACAGCGAAAAAATATAAACATGCTTAGTAACGTCTCGTACAGCAAACGGCAACCTCGTACGGGGTGAATGACCCCGGCCGGTAGCCTGAAAATAATAATAAATATGTGGTTTCATTTAAGGGCATTACATCGCTAAAACGCGAAAAAAGCCCTAGGTTCAAAGAAGTTTTTTGTGTAAAAAAATATATGTTATATTTCAATTAATCATTAATAAATTGTATTGTTTATATTTTTTGTAAATAGGCCCAGTTTTTTTTAAATAATTTATGTAAATCGTAAAATTTTTGT
>LUGF01042884.1:54267-68486 GCA_001625245.1 Calycopis cecrops
TGTCGCACTGCATGCTTGCATGCAGCCGAAATGGGCCGGCACGACGGGGGAGGTACCTCTCGCTTACACGAGACTGGCGTGAAGTGACAGCTGTCTTGTCAAAAGATGTCATTTTTTAAATATACAAATTTTAAACATATGCATTGATTAAACTAAAATACAATCGTGGGGCACGTCCAATATCTACAATCGAAATACATGGCATGTGACTTCACCCACCTAGTGGTAAGTAGCAAGTGTCGTCTATGAATGGGGGTGACGAACGAAAGTATATCAATCACAAACTGAAACCAAAACATGAACTCATTTGCATGAGCCATTTGGCGGGTTTTGTCTTGTAAAATCTTCACTACCCTTTAAAACTATCAAAGATTATTTTAAAGTTATCATTTCGTTATTCAATGAATATGATAGAGTTAATCCCAAAGTCATCCAAAATTCATTTAAAGTGGACGTGCCCCACGATTTTATTTTAGTTTAATCAATGCATATGTTTAAAATTTGTATATTTAAAAAATGACATGTTTTGTCATAGGTGTTTACATGAATGTATATTGTATTTTTAGGAATTTATGTGACAGATATTTCCAGATAGTGAGTAGGTTACGAGTTACTATATTTTGAAAATATAACAATGTATACATATTGGTACCCATGACTGTATCCATGAAATTATTTTTTAGCTTTTAGTACATTTATCTGCAATATAAAACTTTTTTTTACTTTTTTATTTAAATTTATGCAGGCAAAACCATTTACGTATTGTAACCTAGTACACCCGGGCTGGGTGTCCCCTAGACCTATGTCAGACTCAACACATAGTGTAATACCGACTAAAGCCGATTGCCTTCAGCCACAATAATTGGAGGGTCTCGGATCTGCAAACAACAGGATCCCTCTAGCGACAGGCTGGCCTCGGTGAAGAGACCAGACTTTTACTCGGGGTCTGTTCGGCTGCCTTTGAACAATCCCTGCTACGACGCTAAAAATCAGGGGGACAGGTGTAGGACCCCGAGTCGAGCTGCTTTTACTCTGGCCTCTCCCCCCCAAAACTGTCCTGTAGAGGGGTAACTCTGTTCGGGATAGCCTTGAAGATCACAAAGGCACGCAAGCCACCAACCACAACAAGGTTACAGCATCTTCGGGGGAAAAGCATGGCTTACTACGCCGCGCCGGTATTACTTTTTTAAGCAGGGGAATACGTTACACAGCAGGCCGCGTGGAGTGAGCCCCGAGAAGTGTGGGACTCCTGGCCGATTGCCGGTTTACCCACTAAATCCCTGCGGCACGTCCACCTCGCAGATATTGGAGCGCCAAGGGATCGAGAGCATTCCACCACTAGGCTTTCACTTACGGCACCTTCAGTGCAGTTGACGGGCCTATTGTTCCCGATGCCTGCCTCTTCGTCCTTGCCGATGGGGAGTGCATCAGCTCGCACCTCTCGCTTTCTCTCGGCGACTTTTTCTGCTGCATTATGGTTGCGCAGAAAGAGAAAAAAGCATCGCAACTTTTTACCACAAACCAAATTTTTATGTCATATGGGGAGTTTTCCAGCCCGATTTTCCATCTCTTCTGTCAACGCTGCCTCTCCCAGCAGTATAACTTCGCCTGGATCTTGGCATTCATTTCCCATGGAGGGGTGCCTGCCAGTATGCATACCGCCGCCCATGCTACAATAACGTAGGCCCAAGCTATGTGGTTTGCCACCACTTTTTGTGGTCTTCCTAGCTGGTCTGTCTACTCAGATTGGCAACCGGTACAACGACACGCTTTTAGCGACGTCCGCGTATAGTTTTCACGCCAGTATCACTTGAGCAAAGAAGATCTCTAGTAGTTCCGCCCTGTTTCGGCTGCAATGCAGCAAAGCCCTACAACTTGCTAAAATCGCAAGGTCATCCTAATTCTTTTCAATATCAAAGTAATACATATGCTAAATAAGTGTTAATAAAATAACATGGACAAAATAGGCACATTGTGGCACATCTGACTCTTGTTTAATCTTTGGTTCTTTTCAATTTGCAAGAAGTTATGACACGTACGTATGATAATAGGTGGCGCTAAAAAATAATGACTTTCTTAGTGACAGATTCTCCAAGGTCATTGAGCAATGTAATACCCTTAATGCCTCTCGCTTGTATCAACCTTGTATAATATAAATCTATTTCTTTATTTCATTTACGTACCATGATACTATACTATGTAATAAGTTATTATATCGTGTATCACATACGATATGTCTTTGCAACGAGTTCGAAGATTGTTTGTTTGATACTCCTATGTGAGACATCCCACAGTATGGCGTTTCATTCTCAGCGAATAGATCAATGTTACAATATAACAACATATACATCACAGCCAGCACTTAGCTGGCTGTGATTGGTGGATCGTAATAAGAGTGTAAGTTTAGCAAATACTTATTATTTACACTTAACGTCACAAGTATGCAACATCAAGTAGGTAGTGTTTACTTTTAGTAAGAGGTAGTGCCACGCTGTATGCACACATGCAACCGAAATAGGCCGGCACGACGGGGTCAAGTACCTGGCGCTTGCACGATTACCCATAGATAAATAATATACCAGGAAAGACGGTACCGGCGTAATGTGACAGCTGTGCTATCGCGTTTCGTGTGGCGTGTGAGTATCCCGTGGCCCTGGAAGGGAGAGGAGGAAGCAGGGCAACCTCTATGGGGATGTCTATGACCGTCGATAGTCATGAAAAAGGTTTCGATTGCTCGTTTGCCCCTTCATACAATATTCTAATACAAAATGTTATAAATCCAAAAAAAAACTAGAAAGTCTTTCGTAAATAAAAAGAAATGTTGATCAATGCCTAAACACATGTATAAAATATCTTCGGTGTATTTGTGAAGATTTATTTTATTATCTCTATAATCTTTGTACTACATTGATGGCATGCCACTTGTTATACACAACATATTGTTTACAAATGCGTTTCAATTTATAAAATCCACTTTCGTTACATCTGAAATACTGGGCCGACGGGCACGAGTCGTTACTGGAGATAAATATGTCGACTCCAGACAGGCGCTGGCAAAAGTTCCTCTTAAACAAAACGCGGCGAGAATCACTTAATTCCAAGTAGTACATCAAACATTCATCTCAATACTTGTCTATATTCTATTCTATTGTCTTAGTAGTATGTAGTAACTTTTCATTTAATTTTCGTTTTTTTTTAATTATTAGAAAGCGTTTGTGTGTTAAAGAATAAAGGAAAATGCATGTTTGTGTATATAAGGTAACTAATACATTTTATGATAGGTCAAAGATACAACGTCTTGCAAATAAAACGCTGTGCAATCATTATTTTAACTTAATCTATACTAATGATATGAAGCTGAAGAGTTTGTTTGTTTGTTTGAACGTGCTAATCTCTGGAACTACTGGTTCGATTTTAAAAATTCATCAGTATTAGTTAGTTCATTTAGCGAGGAAGGCTATAGACTAATTTTTAACCGAATGCGGTGAAAAAACTGATTCACGTAAACGAAGTTGCGGGCGTCCGCTATAATTTATATAGTATGTAAATGTATGTTTCTAGATATATGTATAATTAATTTATGAGTCCCGTTGAGATTGTTTCGTCACTTCTAAGGATAAGAAAAAAATGTGTGAACCGGTGGTGGCTATATCTATCTAATTGCTGATGTTCAAATAGATTGTTTTTATAATTATAGTTTTAATAAAAACATTTTTTAATCTCATAATACTAATTGTATGTACGGAAACACACCTAATGTCCAGCTATTCAGCAAAATTATTTCCATCTTAAAGAATTCTTGAGATTCCATGTACAGAATATTTAAAATGTATCCATAAACTTCTCGCTATGTTAAATATGTGACTTTATCCTTTTTCACACTTTTTAGTGTTTTGATTTTAATTATAATACAATAAAAATTGCCGTCTTTTGTGTGACAAATCAAATATTTAAAAAAAATAAAGTATTTTTGCCCCTACAACTATGAAGAAATAAATAATATTAATTGATTATTAAAAAAAAAAATATCGCGATATCATGTCGATACGTTACCACAAGTCGCGAGCGAAATAATAAAATGCTTTTTGTATATTAGTTTTTGTGGTCTTTCATTATTATCAGCGAAACAACACACCATGAACTACTGAAATAGTTTTGTATTGTGTTAATAACATTGGTTTTGATATTCGGTCGGATTTCAATATTGCTACGAAAATTTGGATTGTAAGCACCTCATCAGTTATTACATTTCAAATATAAACGTATAAGATATACCTATTTTTATCATGTATCCGAAAACTTCAACAGTTATTAAAAGGGATACGTAAAGTTCCGACGAGATACAGATACTAGCTAAGCCAAATTAAGTAATAGGTACATTTACTGTAGATATGTCAAAGTCAGGTAAGATTTACATCAGACGTTATCTTTACGGGATACCTACTCGTAATTTGTCTCTACATAGCTGCTCTATAACTCCCTGTCTGTTGCGTGTTAACTTGGGTGCATCTTAACATGATATACCATAATTCACATCGTTGTTTTTGAGCGAGTCATTGGTTATTAATGATTAAAGTAAAATGTAAGCATATTCTGTCATATTCAATTACGTATTATAAATGTCGAAAGTTTAGAGTTTATGTATGTTTGTTATACTTTTACGCGAAATAACAGATTTGGGGGCAAGTCCAAGGCAAATCTGCAAAAGTACCTATATAAATAGTTTTCTTCCAAAAAAAAATAAATAAATAATTGGTATAGATTTTAAACGGCTAAAACGGTGGGGCACAGTCATAACATATTAATGAGTTTAATAATTGTTTCATTTTCTTTTACAGGTAAATATTAGACCGGGCGAGTTTGGTAAATATGATCGTAGTTAGGAGAAATTGCCACAAAAGCATAATATTTCGTTTATTTTAAAGGAATACAAATTTTTTTACAAAACTTTATATCGACAGAACTATTAAACTAATTGTACTTATTATAATATAGTCATGTAGGGCCATTCATTTTCCAGATAGTGAATTAGCTGTCTTGAATTAATTTGTATAATAATTTATTCCGCCAGTGGACAGACAAATGATGATGATGACGACAAGCTCGTGTTACTTAAAATGCAAGTAGAGGCATGGATAACGAGTTAGAAACCTTAAAGTCCGTTAATTTAAAAGCTTTTCATTACATAGTTGTTCTATGTAATGAAAAGCTCTTAATTCAATGTAATTAAACTGAAATATTCACTGAAATGGCGGTTGAATCGGGATACAAATTATATTCTATCCGAGCTGTGCGGGCTTGTCCGATTTACAGGATTTATTACATTCCGAATCACAGAGACCGAGCTTAACGCTACTTTGGTTTGTGCGAAACTGCAAAAACTTTGCCCATAGATTTAGTTCCCCTGCAGCTGAAATGAATTACTGTCAGGGCGGCCGTAATGTGCCCATTTTTAACATCCGACTAAAAAGGGTGTTAAATATGTTTGAAGTCTATCTTCAAGTTTTCTCTTTTTGTCTTCTGGTAGATGTTTCTATATTCTGCAATAGGCAATTTTGACTTATCTAATTCACACTTATGAATAAATCTAACTTAGCAATATCTGAACATAGGAGATATTTAGGTAGTTATATAATATGTACAAGGGGTTTCTAAAGAGATTCTGACTAATAATATACTTCCATTCTACTACGGCTTTATAGAGACTGTGGCTTTGTATGCGCGTCAATGCTAGAAATATTTGATACTGGTTTACAGTTAGTGCGTGGGTATATTTTATTCTCACACGCCATATAGAACCAATGTATTTTCTCAGTCTATGTATATAAACTCTATGTATACTATACATAATTTAAAACCACATTATGTATGTCATTATCATTTTTTTTTTTTTTTTAATGATATAGGAGGGCAAACGAGCAGCCGGAGCCATTTTCATGACTACCGACGCCCATAAACATCCGCATAGAGGCTATACAGATGCGCTGCTCTCCTTTGTCCTCCCACCTCCATGGGCCACCGGCTACTTACACACCGCACGAAACGCGACAGCACAGCTGTCACTTTACGCCAGTCTCGTGTAAGCGAGCTATTTTCCACGGCATCAAAATTTACGCGGGTAAAACTGCGGGGCGCAGCTAGTTATTTATATTCCTTTTAGGTTACGGTGGATATACATTTTGGGTCCACTGTATACGCAATACCACTCGTAATTTCCCACTGTAAGCCCACTAAGCCATCAAACCTTCCCATCTTACTTATAGGGTAACTTGTCATTTCTCGGCCATTTCCTGGCTGCCAGCTATTTCCCTACGGAATTCCATCTAGGTCGGTTATGAATTACGTTCAGAATATTAGTTTGGTAGTTTTGAATAATATGTGTTGTACAGAGCGCTGCTGCTTCAGATCGCTTATGTTGGAGGTAAACTAGTCTTATCTGTTAAGTCCACGTTTAAATTGATTATATCTTTTTAAGGTTTGGGTTAACTTTATCATTAGTCTATGTAACGTCTTAGTCGTGATTCATGAATCTTCAAGGTCACTCTACATCTGTTTGCAGTTAACTTAAAGTATTTTTTATTCCATGCGGGTAATAATTTGCCTGAGATTCCACCGGATATTGAGTGGGTTCTCGTTTGCCGGCTTCCAATTTTAGAACAGATCTGACTTTTACTGAAAAAATGGAAATCCAAAAGCAATAATAGTAGTCTCCATTGACGGCGAGACTGCACATTACCAATCTCATCCGACCTGGACCACATCTGCGTTATAGTCCAATTTTGAGCTCACAGAAAAATCAAGAGGAATCTCGATGCAAGTACTCCTTACAAAATTAAAGTTAATTGTTATCGATCTTTTATGAATTCTTACTGAATATTATTTGAAAAAAAATTTTAATTTAAAAAAGTTTTATCACGCCAAGGAGAAACTCACACTCTACAAGAAAATTAAACCTAAACAAAACGGTTTCGGAACTCCTAGAAATCTTTTGATAGTTGCGAAAATTGCACTGCCAACCCACTAGGCATTAATAGTCGTAATAAAATGACAAAGGTTGAGGTTAAACCTACTCAATTTCTCTCTTGTCCAATATATCTATTACTATATAAGTTTGAAGTATTCATTATTATTTATGTATTACTAGCTGCGCCCCGCGGCTTCGCCCGCGTAAATTTCGATATCGTGGAAAATCATTCCATGGCATCCCTCAGGAACATTTTTTCGGGATAAAAGCTATCCTATGTTACTTCTAATACCTCCAAGAACATGTGTACAAAATTTCATGATGATCGGTTGAGCAGTTTTCGCGTGAAAGGGTAACAAACAAACTTACATTCGCATTTATAATATTAGTAGGGATTGACAGTGTTTTGTACTTTCTTGATGGAAATTCATGTTATTACCTGAAGAACTGGCTTGTATACTATTTTTATGCAATTTTCATTATTTATTCATTCAATTTTACAATTACGAGCATATCACTCCTGTGAGGTTGACTATATATGTTCATCTATAGGTAAGTCTAGTCTTTTTGGCTATTTAACAGCTCGAAATTGCCTATAATAATAATTAATTAATTGGAGGTTGAAGGGTTGATATGGGATATTGATTGAGCAATTTTACAATTTTTATTTCATTAATTGAGTGAAATAATATTTTCAATAGTAAATACCCTTGTACCTATATACCCTCCCCTGTGTATACCTTTTTAGGGTTCCGTACCCAAAGGGTAAAAACGGGACCCTATTACTAAGGCTCCGATGTCCGTCCGTCCGTCCGTCCGTCTGTCACCAGGCTGTATCTCATGAACTATGATAGGTAGACAGTTGAAATTTTCACAGATGGTGTATTTCTGTTGCCGCTATAACAACAAATACTAAAAAATTATATATTATGAATATTTAAGGGGGCCCCCATACAATAAACGTGATTTTTTTTGCTCGTTTTTGCTCGATGTTGACAACGGCAATAGGTAGACACTTGAAATATTCACAGAATATTAAGTTATATACTGTCTTTAAAAAACATTAATTAAATTAAAATAAAATAAATATTTAAGGGGGGCTCCCATATAACAAACGTGATTTTTTCGAATTTTTTCGTCTTATTATACAGTGTAGTAGTAGTATAAGTAGATAATGGTACGGAACCCTTCGTGCGCGAGTCCGACTCGCACTTGGCCGGTTTTTTAAATTATACTAGCTATAAACAATTAAATATCTGTTGTCTATGTACAAAAAAATTGACAGCTAAGAAGTTTGCATTCTGTCTGTAAACAGCCAAACCCTTATATAAAATATTTACTCAAGTTAAACAACCAAGTTATGGACAGCTCAGTTTTAAGACCATACTAGAGCCATTTCAAGTAATAAATAAGTTTAATGCTAGAAGTTTGTTAATAAAACAAAATTCTTAGGAGTAATGCACTTTTCAAAAAGCTCGGTGCATTTGTGCGCCTGTAAATTACGTTTAAATGACTTGCCTAGTTAACATAGTAGCTGCTCGGATCGTCTCGCAGCATTCAACTTTAATCTCACTTATCAAAGTTTCCCTGTACTGTTCATATTAAATATATTGCTGGATTGTTCACTACCACTCATTTATTTATGAACTTTTCTAATCAATGTCATTTTTATTTTAACATTATAGCACGTCATTGCTGAGTTACTCTGGTTATTTATATGGATATTCGTGTCATTAGTCTGCGTAGTCTACCTACTTTTAAACGACAGCATGTATGTACACTATCTAATTATTTTTTTTCTACGTTTCTGTTACGTTTCAACTTACTTTTTTATTTAACCACGTGGGCCAATTGTCATATGAATTACCATAACATCGAGAAACCATTGGTGCTCGACATTGCTTGGTTACATAATACCTATTATAGCATATAACCGGCGTTTAAAATTTGACTATGATTCGCTTAACTTTACACATTTATAAATATCATTCTATTCAAAATGTACGACAATCTGTTTCATGGATTTTCAAATAATTTAATTCAACTCAAGTCGTAGATTTGTGCCCAAAAGGCTAAAACGCTTACGTTATAGTAAGTACGTTATAAGTTATGTTCAGTTACATTTCCATGGCTGTTACGGTGAGCCACGAGGCAAACACGAGGCACGTAGTACACGCCTGCGCAGAGCTGGGGTGTCAGGGGGAGGTGGGAGGTCTGCCGCCTCTTCTCTACTATAGGTGATATTAAAACTCGCCGTATTTTACGGGACTCAATCAGTGCTATTTACGCTCGTATTCATTTCACAATTTGCTCGCTATGACCTGTCGGGGCCATAAAAAGTTATTTGCAGTTAGGTTACAAATTAAAAGCGCTTGGTGGGTATTCAAATATTAATTACTTTAATATTACAATGATCGTGAATCTGTTATTCATCATATTGGTTCAATGTAAATGTAGCGGTTTTAATTTCGATAGTAAAATAATAATAATTTAATAACCACCATCATCGTGGGACGCTAGTAAAACTAAAGTACCATGAGTATCGTGTTGTTAAGGTGTCAATGGATACATTGAGGATGAAAGTGGGTTTTTTAATGCTGAAACGTTTTCTTTAAATTTTACTGAGCTTATCCATAATGTCATTATTATGTTAGGACGTGGTATATATCTGCATAAAAACAAGATTTTAAAGTTCGTTGCCTTATGTTAAAAGGTTTTAAACTTTAAGAGAGATCGCTTTGTTAAGTTTATCTTTTACTTTTATATTTTCTTTCTTAGACATTTTTTTCAATGTGGTGTGATTCTTATAGATTCGTGATGTCTATCTGTCCGTCCATCTGTCCGTCCGTCCGTCCGCGTCCGTCCGGCACAGCTATTTTTTTTTCGAAACTATTAGGCCTTTGTAGTTGAAACTTTGTAGGTTGATGTATTCTGTAAACCGCTACGCTTTGAATAAAATAAATTAATTAAAAAATAAAGTGAGGGCACGCCATACATAGAACGAAATCTAAAATAATTTTTCATCTAACCTGTCTTCATGGATTGTCTTCAAAAATGACATTAAAGTTACTAAACCATTTTCGTCAAAATCAATTGTTTGGAAGATAGATGCTTCCAAAGTGGAAAAATGAGTGTCCTTCCTCTCTAACTTTCGCTTCCAACGTGGAAAAATGAGTGTTAACTAACCTGTAACTTTTAAAATAAGAGAGAGAAATCTCAAAATGGAAACTTTCAATGAATTTGGTTTGAGCGATATATCATTATTAGTTTTTGAGAAATAATACATTTTCAAAAAACGCAAAAACAACTTTGTTGTTGAGACAAAAGCTATAAAAATCCAAGTTATTTTATTTTCTGTTAAAAAATGTCACAGACCTTTCGTTGGGACGGTGGAACCCTCGGTGTGTGTGTTCGACTCGCACTTGGCCGGCTTTTAAGAAAATAGAAGGTAACTACTGACTTCGATTAACAGTCCCCAGAGGGTCCACGTCACACGAAACCCGATAGCTGAGCTATCACCTAGTATATTCCCGGTTGATTCCGCCGGCCCCATTTTGGGCATGTCGAAAAGTGTAAAGGGAATTTTATCTTTTAAATGGCACACACTAAAACTAATAATAATTATGAATGTCTTCTGAAAAACTTAATCTTAAAGACTCTTAGATGCATCTTAAGTTCTACTATTAGATACATACAGTGTTTAGAGCTCGAAGGATGTACGTGATGTAGTTTATGCAGCTGTATTCAGCACCAAAGGTTTTAGTTTATAAATAAGTATAGATCATGATGTTTGTAACATTTTTATTGCACAGCACAAACGAGAATCATCAGGTAATATAATGACAAGCCATTTGTGATGCGGAATACTTCGCACAAATAAAGAAAATATTTTCTGTTAACTAAATTTTATTTGGAATCTAGAGACCTTTTAAATTTCAGTTTTTCTAGAAATTATACATACTTTGTGTAATATCGTTGTACAATGTTAACATGATATTTTAATAATGTAATTAACAAAAAAGAAATATCAGTTGTGATCAAATTTCATTCTGGCTAAAATGAATAAATTATAAAGTCTTAATAAAAGACCAGACCATTGAACTTGTCTGGCCTTTTATTCAGACTGACAAAAAAAATCCAACGAAACCTGTAAAAGCACGATAAATTTTCGCTGTATTTCTAGACAGATTCATAGTGATGCTTGTACTGTTTTAAACTGGTAGTAAAAATATCTCCCGCGGCCAGCACTATATTTAAGTAATAGGTAATGCCACAGCTGTGCTATCTATTAGTTACTTGCGCCATAACGTAGAGATGTCTTGCGGCGTGCTTGGATATAATGACATGAGTTTTTGTTGTATATTATATCATAATTTAAATGAAAAAAGAGTTTTTAGTTTGAATAATCCAATCTTGTTATGATCGTCAATGAGATATGTTTAAGCTACCCCGGCCTTAGTTTACAATAGACTTCTTTAAAATAATATATAATAATAAATAATAATAGTAGAGCCTGGGAGAAGTACCTATCTGAAGTCTTAGTCTCAACTAGTGAGAAAATTTTGGTAATATTTTTTATTTTAGCCTATAATATTTTTACCTGAGATCTTCATATTTTTAACACCGTAGGATTCCGATATTTTTTTTTAAATTGGATGACCTTTGAGAAATCTGATTTCTGGTATAGATAATTTTATAAATATTAGAAGTCTAGAACTCTAGGAATATTAACTGGAAAATCCGTCATTTGACGACTTCGCCACTAAACATCAAATCTATAATCCGTTTCGGAATTTAAAAGGAGAGAATTTAGAAGCAAACAGAGGCGGAGAGCGACTTTATTACATATTATATAAATAGTAAATAATTATCAAACATATAGCCATATTTAATATTTATAGTATACACAGCATTTGCTTGATTTTAGTCTACTAAAATAAAATAACCACTAGCCAAGTGTGATACAGCCTCGTGCACACTACGTGTTTTCCTAGAGAAAGCAAAAATAACAAAGTTTCGACATTACAGATATACCACAAAAGAAATAAAGACTTATTTGAAACCTGTCTGCAGCCTGTAGATGTGGTTTTTATCTTACGCCAGTTAGTATCGCCGGGGGCTGGCGTATCGCCAAATGTAGAGTTTTGGAGGCTGCACTTGTGTCGAATTATCTAGTATACGCTAGCTCCCTGTGTCTATTTGATGAATTTTGAAGCGCTCCCGGTGCAACTGAACTAGTCGTTAGAATTAGTAACAACTAGCTAAAGCCACGCAGAAATTACGATATGCAGAAACGTTGAACGTATAGTGTGTTTTAATGGAAAGTACTTAGGAAATACTGTTAATATTTTAGGGTAATTGAAATCAATTCCAAAAAAAATATTGATTGCGTCATCCTTGAACCTACAATGTTAAGGAATAGGATAAGCACTGCTCTATGATGGCAGCATCACAAAAGTCTTAAAAAATTGAAGACTGTAAATACCATTTTGAGTGATCTTTAGTGGCATGTTGTATATATTCAAATTAGCATACAGAGCGATTCAGGACGTTTAAAGCTAGCTATCTTGTTAGAGTAAAAGGATACGTAAGCAAGTTTCAAAATCAAAATCAAAATATTTTTATTCAAAATAGAATTTAAAAAATTGCTTTTTGAACGTCAAAAAAATTCTACCACATTTCAAGAGTGGGTGTCTGCATTTTCTTTGTTCTGCTTGTTGATGCGTATGTGTGAATATGTAGGTTATATTTGGTCGGTCAGTTTTTTTATATTTTATTATCAACTACTAAAGATACAATATTAAATTTTATAAATACATTAAATATTTATAAATACATTATTACATTAGGTATACGATTACTGCGTATATAGCAATACATAGAGTTAACTTAACAGTTAGGTACCGCAATATTTTACTATTTAACTATTTAGATTTTTGAAGACTATGTTTTCAGTTAAAAAATATTAAGAAGACAAGAATTGCATGTACCTAAATATATTGACTTAATGTTCTATTTGCACAAGCTACCGAAGTCTTCCTAATACGGTAGCGTATATTTTCTACTATCTTTTCCCCTTTCCCATATTTGCAACACTATGGATGATGGTGAGCTTGGGACCCAGGGTTAGAACTAAATCCTTATATGAATTATATACGCTTTAAAACTTTCTTGTCACGTCCACCGTTCGCTTAGTCAGCCATCATTGGCCTATTGTAATGCGAAAGTTATCAACTTGGAGATGTATTCCGAATATCATTGCATCTATCTTGATTAGCCTTACAAAGTTATGTAAGTACGACGAAATCAGCGAAAGACGTTTTAATTGAGTTATATATTTATTAGCAACATTAATAGCTTTGTGTGTAGTTGGTATTAATTTGGCTGGAGTAAAGTATGTTTAAATTGTAATAAAAACTATTTTTACCAAACGATAATATTTTGTTAAAATACCAATAATTCCTCCTTTTAATCTTTGTACATTTCTTTGTTTGCATTGTATAAAAATCTATTTACATAGGTAATTACTAACTATTACCCGCAGCTTTGCTCGCGTGGTTTGTCACGAAAAAAAGGAGCCTATGGCACTCAGTCCTTGAAATATCTTCATACTAAATATCACATCGATCCGTTGATCCGAAAGAAAGGAAAAAAAAAGAAAGACAAAGAAAAAAAACAAACAAACACACTTTCGCATTTATAATTGTAATATGGATGTGATACGACCTGTTTTGTGCAAATGTTTATGCCAAAGTAAGGTTGTGGTGGATAAGGCAAATAATTTAGAGCTACGCCGCGGCGTACCGTTTTAAAGGCACGTGCGGTTAGTAAGGAAATATGAGCTTATCGAATGTTGGAGGACCATGGTAGGTAAGTAAGATATAGTGCCACACCGAATTGGGCCGGCACTACCGGAGAGGTAGCTTTCGCTTACACGAGACCGGCGCGGCGTAAAGTGACAGCTGTGCTGTCGAGTTTCGTGCGGTGTGTAAGTAGCCGGTGGCGGTGGTAGTAGGAGGTGGTGCAGAAAGGAGGGCAGCGCATCTGCATAGCCTCTATGCGAATGTCTATGGGCGTCACTAGTCAGGAAAATGGCTCCGACTGTTCGTTATAAAAATATGGTCTAGAATGCAAGGGAATCATTCTCTTCGAAAAGTTTTTTTGAAATATAAGGCCGGTATATTTTTTCATCACATCTATTCGAAAAGAGGCAGTTTGATCCTCGTAAACAGGGAGCAAAATAGCTCTTTGATCC
>LUGF01042884.1:68740-83362 GCA_001625245.1 Calycopis cecrops
TTTTTATTTTACTATCGTTATTTATAAGAAGTTAGTATAACGCTATAGGTATATAATTGTGTTTTAGACCAATTTATATTTTAGACAGATCTTTAGCGTTTTACGGTCTTAGCTGAAGATTACTTTTATGGTTGAGCTAGTGTCGCATCGCAGCCGGTATGGGCCGATACGGCTGTGGCTGTGACAGCTATGCTGTCGCGTTTTGTCAGTCTCAGTGAACCATTGTATGGGAGGACGAAAGAGGGCAACACGTCCTCACAACAATTATGTGAATGTTTATGGACGTTGCTTGTCCTTGGATGTCAGGATTTTAAAATATCTAAATTAATCGCGATAAAATCCATATAAAGAATTAATTTGTAATGTACAATACAATACTCAAACAAATTAAAACGTCCAATTCCCTAGACTTATATACAATTAAAGCCTATATCCGTAGCTAAAATATTGCTGCGGTCAGCGTGAAATATTTCTGAAGGAGACCTTCTACACGAGAGCAAAGCAGAGACTATGCAAAGGGTTCATTAATGCCACAAGTTGCAGAACGTCATTAACATATATAGAAACCGTGTAAGTCCGAGAATGCATGTCAAATTGTGGTAACGATTTCAGAACTGCAATGAAAAACACATGTGTTCATTCTTTGTAGAAGAGTTAATAATGGGTAAAGTCGATTGAACACAAACAGCATAGCAATGTTAGAGTTTATTAGTAAATGAAAATATAATAACATTTTTCTGACGATAAATTAATTTCAAGTTATTTTAAGGGGAAAAACGAAAATTGAGTGGGTGGTAAATAACTACTACAATCCATACCAGAGATCTATGTCCTTTACTTATATTTAATTTGTATATTACTCCATGATCTATGAATACTGGTGAACAGTGATATGATTTAGACAGGCGTCTGGGTATAAGTACCACTTGCCATTCATTGCAAGAAAACCATTGTTCTGAAATAATTCGCATCGTAATACTTATACTTTTATAAGAATTCCTAAGAGGTATTCACGTAAACATACATGTCCGTACTCAAAATGGATTAATACAATATCAGAGATAAGGAAACGCAATAAGCTTCTTATGTTTAGTTGTGTGTGAAATGACGTTCGAAACTCGAGCTGGCGAAAGGGATTACACCAAGTGTAGGATTTACGGATATAGGAGAATCCCAAAGGGCGAGGAACACCCCGGGTTCGATACAACTGGACGTATCTCACAATTTATTGCCCACATTCTAATGGGAAAAGGTTCGTACCCCCGTTGCCAATGTGGGTGGGTTCATGTGAAACGTCAGACATCTCATATTCGATTGCTAAGGAGGAAAATGTGTAGGCGTAACATTTATCTATTTCTTGCATTTGAATTTTTCTTTCAGTCCGTGAAACAAATTATAACTGAGATTTATATGACTGACGTATGTCAGAGATATACGGTATCTATATATTAATACGCAAGGCAAAAACTGCGGGAACATTTTTACGAAAATTGCGCGGACGGAGGAACATGAAATTTGGTACATTTATAGTTTACGTGTAAGAGAAGTGCAGAACTCAAAGTAATATTGTTTTAATATTATGCTTGTAAAGTTCATTAATTTAATAAATAAAACTTTACACACACTACGATGCATTTGACCCATTGATATATAAGACACGTAATTATTGATGAAGTTTCTGTGTCTTTTGCAAGTGTTGAAAATTCTACATAAATTGTTTACCTTACTTACATTGACATAACCTGTCATGTAAGTATGATAATATTTAGTTTTTAATCACAAAAAGTTTCACTTAAATCGAATTTCGATCTTCGCGGGATCACTAGTATTATATAAACTCGCCGAGTCGTGGGAAATGGCAGCGATGATGTACTTCATTTAGATTTACCTATTTAATCAAACGTAGGGTTCCGTAACTGAAGGGTAAGCCGGAACTCTATTAATCCGCTGTCCGTCTGTCACCAGGTTCTATCTCATGAATCGTGAAACCATTTGAAAACCATTTTATATGTTTGTAGTTTGTTTCATACAAAATGTAGATAAGCACCTGCAAATATAAGTCTGTCAACGTGTGTGTTACGTTCGTACCTCCCGTTAGTACTAACCACTCGGTAGGCGAGTTCATCTGGCACTTGGTCGGTTTTAGGTCGGCAGTAACATCGTCGCATAGAAACAATTTTTTTTATAATAAAAAAATATTTACCTACTTTATGTTATTACTGAATGTAATGCACATACATATTATGTGCCAAATTTTAACCAAATTCGTTCAGTAGTTTACGCTTGAAATAGTAACTGTCACGCAAAACTATATTAATATTATTTGAACAACCGTGTACTACAGCATCTGCTCTGAATCGAGAATTATTTCATTAATCGGCTTTCAACGGTTCTATATTTGTCTATATTTTGCATTTCAGTTCTGTTACTCCAATTAAAATTATATTTAGTGGCAATTTCTCTATTTAAAATATAACAATCTCCTGGAGGTAGCTGCGACTCGTCACTTGAATTATGGTGACAGATGCGTACTGAATTGTTGGGTAAGGCGAGTAGAGTGTAGAGTTATTTCTATGAAGAGCGTCTCATCTCTGCTTGAACCACCACCCGTTCAATATTTATGGAATATTGAACGGGATTCAATACAGCTTTATGAACAAGGCTGTATTGAATCTTTAAGTTTTAAACGTGGTGCAGCCTTACTGAAAAACATATTGCATTGCATTTTTATATAACTAGCTGTGCCACGCGATCTCACCCGTGTGAAATATAAGGGAAACAATATTTTTTGGGTTTAAAATTATTTTTTATCTTAAACTGGTTTATAATTTATATCCTTTGTTTCTTTGTTCAGTAGTCTTTGCGTGCAACAAACATGTACACAAACTTTCGAAACTTATAATGGTAGAAGTGTGACGTTAAAATGATGACCGTCAACATTTTTCTGTACATACTCGATACTCATAGTTGCATGGATTTTTCGTCGCAATTATAATTTGCTAAGTTTCATCTACAGCTACAAGTAATAGTAGATAAAACAAATATAAATAATAATAAACAGAGATCTAGGATTTATTATAAATAAACGATTGTCCATATTATATTATACTAGATGTAGTAAAATAGAAATTGTAGTGCTGGTGCTGCTATTTGTGAAATCATATTCTATAGTATCTAATGGAATTGTTTGTTTCTTTTCACGCTAACATTACAGTGGCTCTGAGATGTAAGTATTTTATTTTATATGTGTATACGATAATAATATTGAAGTAAATAATTTTAAGTTGTGTAATATTACTATAAGTGAGGTGGTTAGTTTCAATATTCAAATGGAAGATCGGAATTAATCGCTTTGGCATTAAATGACGATTGAGTTTCAGTTGCGGGAATAGATCGCCGAAAGTTTTGTTGATTCGAATATGCATACCTATTACTAGATCAACGTTGTCAAAAATACTCATTTTATCACTAGACACGCGAAGAAATAAACATTTTTTCAAAGAGCAATAGAGACCTAGAAGCCACTATAATTATAAACTCACAATAGAGATAGTTAGTTACATTAATATTCACGTCCGTACTCAAGGGATGGATGGTTTGGATTTCAATAATTTGATTTAACTTACGGTTCCGAACGAATTCTTTGAAAGTAACCTTTTCGTTTATATTCCTTACAGTTTTCTTTTGATGGCATTATCTTTTACATAATCTGGACTAACGATAGCTATATAACCATTTTTCTCATTGGGGATCCTCTTATCTGACAAAGGTCCTTTAAATGGGATGATGTGATGATTTTTTAATAAGGGGTAAATGGGAATCGCATCACCTGGTATCGACCTTATCTATGCCTATAGATATTGGTCTAGAAAAAAGTGTGTGCTTTAGACCACACAACTGAAGTAAAACTCAATTATTGATTTTCATTACTGTAGTTACAATGACATAACATGTCATGTGATATTCATTTTTAAACAAAAAAAAAAATCACTTTAATCGAATTTGAATGACAATTTCCCTTGGCCTCGTCAGATTTGTGAATTTTGTAACGCTCTCGCCAGCTTAGCTAAATAAAAATCATTCGTGTCTTTATCGGTGGTTGATATTCCCTGGAAGCTTCCAGAGTGCGAGTGCGCGTTTGCCCTAGTACAATAAAAACCTTCCCAATGTTGTCTGCCCAATTCTGAGCGACACTTTAATGACTCTACCCATTATAAAAATGGCAAAAAAATTCTTACATCTGATGGCTTGTCTCATAACTCTCATAAGATAAGTATTTGGTACCAAAACTAGAACACGCTGAAAACGGTGTGCCCAGACGAAAACACATCGTAAAAACATAACGTTATAACAAAACTGGGAATAAGAGACTATCTTTATAAATGGGAATGTCTTTTAGAATAAACATTGCACAATAAATTACTTTTGTAATATAAAAGGGATGTAATAAACTTCTTTTTAATGAAGAGAGAAAGAAAAACAATGGCTTTCGCCACGGTTATTACTTGTTTCGCTTTTGTAATTTTATGAATAAATTTATCTATTTAAAAATGAATGTTGGCGAATAAAATGATGGTCTAGTTAGGGTCGTACCTCCACCAACTGCGGATCAAGAGGTCCGAGTTTGTTTTCGGCTCTATACCAACTGATGTAGGTAGTTTTTTTTTGGTATGAGTACTTATTGCAATGTAAAAACATTCGGGAATCATTTCGGGAAAGGAAAGTTCCTTTAAAATCATTTAAAGATAGAAAATTATGTTAGTTAGAGGAAGTGCTAATTCTGCATTATAGTCTCATCAGGCCGGCACGCTCTCGCATCTCTCTCTCATTACTCTCATTTGACACCGTCATAAAAGGACATCTATTCTATCACATTTTGGGTGTGTCTCATTTTTCGATGGCACATTAAAGAGTGACGATTTTCGATTGACCTTTAATGGGCAATCGAAAATTGTTTGCGTAATACCTGTGCGGATATTTATAGGTATCGGTAACACGAAAATATGGCGATGAATAAATTCACCTAACAACTAATAACTTTACCTTTTTCAGATACTGACAACCAACGAGTGATAATTCACGTGAAGGACGTAAATGATGAACCACCTTACTTCATCAACCGCCCCCTCCCCATGCAGACGGTAGTACAACTGAACGCTGCCCCCAACACACCAGTCTTCACCTTACAAGCCCGGGACCCGGACACCGATCACAACATCCACTACTTCATAGTGAGGGACAGAACCGGAGGGAGATTCGAAGTGGACGAGCGCTCTGGGGTCGTACGTACTCGAGGAACTGATCCCTTCCAACTGGATATGGAGTATGTGCTATATGTGAAAGCTGAGGATCAGGTAAACCTTCTTTATTTAGTTGTCTTTTGATTAGTTAATGTTTTAGATTACCACGATACATATTTTGACAGTACCTCAAAAATTCTATTTCAACTGCAGAACTTTCTGTATGATAATCATGAGGGTACCAGTATTGTGATGTAAATGAACAAATAGTGATTTATGACCTCGCGGTTTCAATCGATTAAACGGGAACCGTGTATTTTTCGGATTACTATATCTATGACAAATTTCATTCAAATCCATTGTGAAGTTCTTGTGTGGAAGTATAACAAACACGCTTATATACATATACAACTTTGACATTTATAATAGATCATATTGATTTGTGATTGAAAAATTTAATCTTATGAATTGCATAAAAAACGACGGCCAAGTAACAATTTCTATGAAATTAAGTAAGAGGTAGAGCCACATTGATATCGGCTTAGAGTGAGAACTGTGCTGTGCCGTTTCGTGCAGTGTGTAAGTAGACGGTGACACATGGAGGGTGGAGGATAAGACAACGTATGCGGATGTCTATGGGCGTAGGTAGTCATGAAAATGACTGCTCCTTTAGAAACTTATACCATTAAAAATATTCGCTCTCATAACAAGTCAACCAAAGATACCTCTCTAACTATTCCATTTAATTATTACTATATCGTATAGATGTTATTACTAAGGTAATATCATTTTATCGTGCTAACCTCAATTCCAAGCTTTTAACTGTAAAAACAGAAGCTACACAACACAAACTTCCAACCCATTATTTCACCCTTTTAATTGACCTCTTTCGCGAGTCCTCTCTTCGCTAACATTTAGACGAGCTACCAACATACTAAATTTTAACTTAATCGAATTTTTTTTTGTGATGCGATCGGAACAATCGGCTAATTCTAGATTTAGACTAGACAAACTGGCTAAAACTAGACGTAGACGTTCTTCAGGTTCTAGCCGTAACATATATAATTAACTTATTTTATCATATTAAATAGCTACAACGAAATATATTAATTTATTACTAATTATAATTAATTAAATAAAATATAATTAATTTAATGCAGAGATTGAATTTATCTAAGCGAGCAATTTATCGAAATGATGCTGATGTCGTACAGCGTTATGATATTGAGTGAATTTTAGGGTACAGAACTCTAAAAGAAAAAAACTGAACTATACTTATGTTATATTATGTCCGTCCGTTAGTCCGTCTGTCAAGCAAACCTAGAGGGTACTTCCGGTTGTCCTAGAATTATGAAATTTGGTGATAAGGTTGATGATACATGCAAATAAATAAAACATGATATAGTACTATACTTTATAGTTGTATCAAAGAACTGTATGAATATTGACCCACTGTGTTAGTAGGTACGTGTTTATATTCGATATACGTTTTAGAAAAATATATATTACAGAAGACAAACTAAAATATACTTCACACGCGAACTTATTTCGTATACTTTCATAAATCGTAGTTATAGACGATAAAAAATATAGTTATATAATAATATTGCTATTACTGGATTGTATCTGAAAATGTGTATTATAAAAATGTTGAAATGACAATTTCCAGAGCGGTCGCGTGGATGAAAGGCGGTTTCAATCGACCCCAGAGGAGCGGCTAAGCATCGTGGGCGGCAAGCGCGCACCGCAGTTCTATCTGCCGAGTTACGAAGCGGAAATTGCTGAAAATCAAAAGAAAGATTCAGAGTAAGATATATATGCATTCTATAAAACTGTTCAACATTAAAAACAAGAATAAAATGTTACAGGATATTTTTAAATTGGATAAATAATATTTGCATTAAACAATAAATAACAATAAATTGTGATGAATATATTATGTACACAAAACATATTTTAGACAAAAATATGGCACCTACCATTATCTATATCACATCTATCACTGCATATACGAATCAAAATTTGGAATTCTCAAAAGCCACCATATACCCGATTATATTTTTCATAACACACATATCGTGTCTCATAAAAATCAGGCTATATTCCTCAACTTAGTTGCTTATGTTACTTGTACGACACCCATTCCTACTCATGTCATTTTCCTGACGTCTCTCTAAATATAGATTAACTTTAGCAAGCTTAGATAGCAGACCACTGATTTGCATTTCTTTATATAATATTAAAAAACTCTGAAGAGTTTGTTCTAGTTGAAGTTCATTCTGAAGCCTGTGAAGGGGCTTTGAAAAATATAAGTAACGTTGGCAGCGCATAAATTAGTATTGTTCTTATTCTTATCCAACTAACCCTTGAACTTTTAGGCTTGCCAGACTTTAATTATTTCTGGAGACGAGCCAATAATAAATTATTTGCCGTTTAAGTCAAGCAAGAAATACTTTTTGTACTATTTAAATTACTATCTTCGAAGTGCTTTTAATAGCGAATAGTTTTAATTATTTGTTCAACTTCTTTTATGATTGTTTTATTATAAATTTCTTCCTATGATTTTGTCACTATTCCTATACCTATATTTGGATTATCGATAAATTGGTTCGTGTTTTCGTCTCAATGATATAGAGAACGGTTTCTGAAAGGGCGGTTACTACTTATTTATTACGAGTGGTGCGAGAGAAAGTACTTGTTGAATTTTTGCGTCGTTACTGTTTTCACAAGAGTTCTTGTAGGTTGAATAACGACTTATGGAGTCGTAGAGTCGAATTTTATACAAACCAGACAATCCACATTTAAAAAGGGATTCAAGGTTTTGATAATACTCACAACATTTACAGTAAAATAATGTTTAAATTTATAAAGGATAAGTATGACTTTATCACCTAAAGTTATCATCCATAAAGCGACTTTATAGAGAACCAATTTTTCTAGAGATCATGATAAATAAAATAAGTAGTGATGAACTACCAAATCTGTCTTTGTGGACTCGTAATCTCATAGCTTAAGGCCTTACAGTGTATTAAAAGCTACTATTATTTAGTACACACAATAATTACTAGATATGTGCATCAGAGAATCAAGAGAATGTTAGGGTTTTGATTATGCACGTTGAAATTCAAATTTATGCACATTTATTAAGTCTATCCGTTTAGGATCTACAAATCTTGTTACCGGCCGGCGTCTACATTTGTATTTTGAAGCTGACAACTTAATAATTTATGCAACGCCTTTCTGTTATTGAACTTGGAATTGTTCTGTCGCTTCCTTACAATTAACACCTTAATTATAGTTTTTACGCCTTGACCAGTAGTGAAGTTATTATTTCACTTATGTTTTCCCTTTGGTATTGTAAAAGCTCGCGCATTTACCTTTGTGTATAAAAGTTTATAATAGGATTTTATGTTTAAAAATTTATTAAACATATATTAAATTAGAAAATGTCAGTGTACATTCTGGCTAATGGCTAGCTTTTATGGAATAGCATATAATATTTCGTCCAAAACTCTTATCTGTATAATAACATATGTTTAATATCTATTTTCAGCATTATATCTGTAAAGGCGAAATCATTCGCCGATCGCGAAATCCGGTACACACTAAAGGCTCAAGGACAAGGCGCAGGCACTTTCAACATTGGACCTACTTCTGGAATTGTTAAACTGGCTAAGGAGCTCGATTTTGAAGATCTGCGACAGCCACATGTTTATTCCTTAGTAGTTACAGCTACCGAAGACTCAGGAGGCTTTTCCACTTCAGTTGAGGTATGAATCATTATTGCCTGTGATAGTTAACGTTCAACTATGACTATAAGATAGGATGGGACAGCTTTCTCTCAAAATATCTCCCATATCGGGGGAGGGATAACATAGTAAACTATATTATACAATTAAGCTATGTACCGCCAAAGTAGGCAGCGTCGCATGCCAGAGATTTAGTGTAATAGGTACTATTTGATAATTTTACTTTGAAAATAGGATGTAATTTTTTTGTGTTAATGGTATAAAAACGGATTCTCTGATGGTAAGATCACATGCCACCTACATATACCAAAGATATGAAGCGTGCGTTGCTAACTTGACGCCAGGAGTAGACAATAAGAAGAAGACCCTTAAATAGGTGATAGTCAATGTTAGACATTTAATCACGAATAAATAATAATAATAACACATAAATGTAAAAAGCTAAAATAATTAAATTATATTTTATGAAAATAGGTGTGGTCATGATGTTCATTATGTTTAACTATATTATTAATATATAATATTATATTATAGAATATTTTTCCTTCTCTATTCTCTTCAAAACAAGATATCAAAATTAAAAAAATAATCCCGTTATGAGCATGAGCATAAAAATAAATAGGTATACAAGGTTGATAAAAGTGAGAGGCGTTAAATTAAACCACAATACTAAGAAAGATGGTGGGTGGGCCATGTTGGATGCGGGCTGCCCAAGATCGGGATGGTTGGCGCTCTATAGGGGAGGCCTACATTCAACAGTGGACGGCTATAGGGTAATTCATTCATTCATTCGTTCATACTATAAGTGCCTACAGTTAATCCGAAACTATTAAAAAAAGTTTACAACAAGTATACGAAAATACTTTTTTCAAAGAAGTTTAATATCGAAATAATGTAATCAAGCCAAAAGGTATTAATGTGTACCGGGCGGCTACAGCAAGCGGCAACCTCGCACGGGGCGAATGACCCCGGTCGCCTATACTCGCGAGTATAGGCGACCGATCAGGTGACGATACAGCGTGTACAAAGTGAGAAAAAACTTAAAAAAAAATCTTGTGGCTAAACTATTGCTCCGATTGGTCTGATTTTTGTTGTGTAACCTGGAAATGACGACACTAAATATGTGGTTTTATTTAACGCCTCTCGCTTTTATCAACCTTGTATATGTTATATGATGAATTAATGAGAAAGCAAATAATTATTTACTTTTTCATATATAATTTAACTTTAAATACCACACTTGGTAAACTGTACAATTTCTAAATTAATAATACAATTTAGCTTTAAAGTAAATGAATGATTTTAGTAGCAAATTATAAATATATCTTCAAAGCAATAGGACCGCTTTTTATGTACATGAAACACTGTATATTAAACGTTATTTATATTTCTTTTTATTTTGTTGTACTTACTCAAAAAATATATAAAAAGGCTTTATTGTACACAAGAAAGCACTTTTATTTCATTTCATTTGTACAAGTAAATAATATTTTTTTATAAACGATTTCAGTTAACGATTCGTGTCACCGATGTAAACGACAATGCGCCGAAGTTCGAGCTGCCTGACTACCAAGCCCATAACGTCGACGAGGACATTCCACTGGGCACCAGCATTCTAAAGGTCAAAGCTATGGACGCCGATTCAGGAAAAAATGCCGAAATTGAATATTTAGTTTCAGGTAAATAGTGTTGGCACTATAAAGGTTTTTGGTTAAATATAACGGAGTGAAGAATTACTAAAAATTAAAGATTCCTGTAGAAATAAAATGAAAATACACAGTACATAACTCTATAAGATATACACATAATGTATATATATGTATTTAAATATTAAAGTTGACACAAAATTTCGTTTTATCTGCAAGTTTTCCGTATACAAAGTAATATAACTTAGTAATAGAATGTGAATAGAAATAAATTTCTGAGAAACCGCCTGACTAGGGCGACGTGAACTTGTAGACTTTCAGATACGTAAAAGTTTCCGCCGTTTACATGAATTATCTAAGGAGAATTCCATTTAACTTACACGTCTCGGTGTATATAAGTGTTATATCTGCGGTATATTTAATTTCTACAGCCATTTTAAAAACATAAGCCCGAATACAACAAGTTTAAGGCTTTTGAATTCCCGTATTTTACTTAGCTGCTATATTTTTATTAAATATTAGCTGTCCCCGCGGATTCTATTGAATGAATTTGAATTCTTTCATACAATCTTCGTCCACTTATTTATTATTCATACAACGCCGAAATACATATTTAAGTATTTATTTTGTAACAATAGACATAATTATGAATTTTACGATTCTGACTTCACATAATAAAGGAATTTTATACAAAGTTCAACCGTTTATGGATTATATAATTATCAAGTAGGTACGCTAAATCAGGAATTTAATAATTTTCAATCAATAGCCCAAAATTAAATTTTAAACTTCTAAGTTTAAATAAAACGGACGTTCAAATACACAAACAACCTCCATTTTATTTTAATAGCATTAATGCAGACGCTGTAGCGGATTAGCTTGTTACTTTAATTTAAGTTTTCTTTTTTATTACAAAATCCATTTTGAAAAAATTGGTGCATTATTTGTATTCGTTGATATAAAAATAAACTGCTGAATATACTGCTAAGTCCTGATAGAATGGCTCAAAATTGCTTTTATCATTTCTGTTAAAACACGTGAAAGGTTCTTTAAAGGGTTATGGAAAATAAAAAAAAAGTTTCTAGTAGGCATTAAGGTCACTTTCCCCTTACAAACGACGAGGTAAAAAAAAACATGTTCTCTAAAGGTCTTAAACATTTAAAGATATTTTAATTAGAAAACATTAAAAAGTAAGGAATTTTAGATTTTATTTGGTATTTTAAAATGGGTACTAGCTATTGAAACGAGCGACTGTAAATTAAAGTTTTAAGAGTCAAAAATAATTAATTTAGCCTAAAGTATTTCTAAGTGAGCGACTGATTGCGAGCGATGAGTAATAAATAGACCATCAACTGACAAACATTCATTTTTGTTAATTAAATTACATACATGAGAAACTTTATAATAAATCAATAAATCTTCTCTTCTATAAATATATAAAAATCTATTGCTGTTCGTTAGACTCGCTAAAACTCGAGAACGGTAAACCGATTTAGCTAATTTTGGTTTTGAATGAATTTCCACAATCCATTCAAAACCAAATGAGTTGTGGAAGTTCAGGGAAGGTTTAAATATTCATATTTACAAAAAAATGTTAGGAATATAGTAAAAACAACAATTTCGTTTTCCCATAGAAACTATTCCTATCTGTCAAACATTTGATGTTCGTACTGTCGTTCAGAAAATTGTGAATGAAAATGTCATTGAAAATCAGTGAGTTGTTACTACTACGTAATGTAGTTCAATGTTGAAAATCAAAAAATAAAGTTGCCCTCTCTGTATTTCATGTCGCTCACTTAGTAATTTAGTCGCACGCTTTAATAAACCGAAAGGGATTAATCCAGCTAATTTTTTATAAGCTCGTTCTGAATTTAATTTTTAATCAATATTCGTTAATTTAGTTTATTTTTCGATTACTCATATTCATACAATACGATATAGAAAATGATATATTTTCGTGTTCTTCCAGATGACCATTTCAGTGTAGACTCCAATGGAATAATAACGAATAACAAGCAATTGGACGCTGACAATAATAATGCCTACTATGAATTCGTTGTCACTGCGAAGGATAAGGGAGAGCCAGCGAAAACAGGAACCGCAACTGTCAGGGTTTATACCAAGAATAAAAATGACGAGGAACCTAAATTTTCCCAACAAGTGTATACGCCTAATGTGGATGAAAACGCCGGTCCGAACACACTAGTAACAACTGTGGTCGCGTCCGATAAAGACGGTGATAATGTACGGTTTGGTTTTGTCGGAGGTGGCACCAGTTCCGGACAATTCGTTATAGAAGAGATAACCGGTGTAATTCGTCTACACAACAAAGCTATTTCTTTAGACAGAGACAAATATGAGTTGAATGTAACAGCGTTAGACGATGGAGCTTGTTGCGTTAATGGAGATGCGACTATACATACGTCCACGGCTGTAGTTGTGGTGTTTATAACTGACGTGAACGACAATAAACCTATATTCAAAGATTGTCCTACATATTTCCCAAAAGTTGAAGAAGGCGCTCCCAACGGCAGTCCCGTAATAAAAGTACACGCCACGGACGAAGATAAAGGTGTAAATGGTCAAGTGAAATATTCTATCGTACAACAACCGAATCAAAAAGGCACAAAGTTCACAGTAGACGAAGAAACAGGTGAAGTATCTACGAATAAAGTATTCGATAGAGAAGGGGATGATGGAAAGTTTGTATCAGTGACAGTTAAAGCCACTGATCAAGGAGAACCATCTTTAGAAGGCGTATGTTCGTTTACTGTAGAAATTACAGATGTCAATGACAATCCTCCACTGTTTGATCGTCAGGTAAGTATCGTTTAGTAAATATGCACTTAAATGCATGCGATCACATATCGTATAACATATTAATATTGTACATAATCAGAACCGAAGTATATCAACTAAAATGTTGCCTTACAGAAATATGTGGAGAATGTTAAGCAGGATGCTAGTATAGGTACCAATATTTTAAGAGTATCGGCCTCTGATGAGGACGCTGATAATAACGGAGCCATTGTTTATACTTTAAGCGCTCCTTACAATCCTGCTGATATAGAATATTTTGAGATCCAACCGGAATCAGGCTGGATCGTACTAAAGAAACCTCTCGACGTAAGTATTATTTTTACAGCATAGATTAGTTTAAGTGATTTGTCAGATTATGATAAGAAAGACGAGTGAAAGGGATCAACTTTACTATAAAGTTTGGTGGATGAGTGCTACCTACAACGCCTAGGATTCAATTGGCACACATTTTAGTTGTTTTAATTGTAAATAGTTCTAAATTGATCGCTGCTGTAAATAGCTGTGAAGAGGGGTCAATCCTGGCTGAGGGGAGTAGTTGTCCATTGAACGGCGGCGCGGCGCGGCTGAGCTGCCGAAGGCTTGTTCTTCTTGCAGCACTATTAATTTCAGTTGCCGCCAGCGCCGGCTCAGCACTCAAACTTCGTTACGATTTATTTCCGCAGCACCATCTTGCATTGACTATCTTATCGAGATATACGACTTGTGTATAATACCTTTGACAGATATAATACTGCTGTAAATATTTCACCATTGAAACCTATGTTTAGTTCTAAAACATGTACAGTTTCTGTAAGAGCACTTTTGTATATTACGCACAAACTAGTTTTGAAATTTTTTTTATGTAATTAATCGGTTGATTTGGGAAGCTTACGCTTTTGAACATACCTCAGTATTATATGTATGTACATGTTTTGTTACTAATCTATGATATTATTTTGCGAGGTGATTCCCGGAGGCAGTTCGATCCTGTCCGTCTGTCCTTTGGCCGCGTTATACGACTACTCATGCACTAGAATAATCAACATAATAATTGATTTTTTACAGGGTACCAGTACTTTATTATACAATTTGTCTTATTATATAATTTGAGATGGTCAAATTACCCTAAGGGGCAGTTTGGCCATCTGGCCAGTTGTGACATATTCCTTCTGTGAAAGGGGCTACGTT
>LUGF01042884.1:91506-101903 GCA_001625245.1 Calycopis cecrops
TTAGTTTACACGGGCACAGATCACGAGCCGCAAGGCAGACGCCGCGCGCCGGCAGGCAGCGGGTTGCCGACCGCTGGTTTCGATTATAGTAGAGATGTTTCATTTGTATAATTTTTCCGCAATCAAATTTTTAATATATAACGCCTTATCGGGAAGCTATATTTATAGAATACAAAACTGACCGAAAACACTGCACCTAGAAACTTGAACATTACACACACACATTATTTTTATTATGTACCTATTAGTTGAGGGCTTTTAGAAATTGAACCCCTATGGGGTTGAAATAGAGGAGTAAAGCATGGGCACGACATAAATCCTATTGCCGCATAACAGTACAAAATGGTATGATTACATTGTTTTTGGTTATTGAGAATTTTTGATGTACTAGATTCTTAATATTCTTAGAAACCTGTCTGTGGGCGTCGGGAATTACCTCATCTGGAAGACCCGACTGCTTGTTTTCCACCTTAACTATAAAAAAAAAATTGTGAATTAAAAAAAAACGTATAATCTCGCGGAAATCACCTGAAGCTTAGATCATACCTGACGTTACATGATACGTTACGTTACATGTAGTATTATACTTTCAGCATCCGTTATGCCTTTGTTTCCTATTATTTTAGTCGACCGCCTGGTGTATTAGTGACTAGTGTATTAGAACTATAGTTCTGGTACCTAAGCAGAGCAGATTTAACCAGGGATCGCGGGTTCGAATCCCGCCTAGGTCATGGATGAAACATTTATGTATCATATGTATTTCTTTAATAAAAAGAATAATATGTAAAAGTAAAATCACTTAAATTTGTAAAAAAATGTGAAATATATTTTCTATATTTAGTACCCGTAATACAAGTCCTTACGAAACTTAGCACAGGGCTAAACTAACGTTGTGTGTAAAGTCCACAGACATTGTTATTTTTATTTATAAATTACGATTGAATTATTATGATATTGCCCAATAGCTACTATTATTTTTCTTCCGATGATATCCGTAATGCATAGACGACGACGAGTCACATCTCTAGTCTATTATTTGGCTCTTTCAGCCAAAATATGGGTTGGAATAGTAGGTAGGTAGTAGTAGATAAAGTAATTTATTATTAGACTCAATGATATTACAAGAGTATTGTAATATCATTGATTAGACTCATATTAAAAATAAAGACTGTGACGTTTTGACGTCACGTGACCTGTTGACGTGACGTCTTCCAGTTGGTGATGGTGATGATGACCGCCTTAATTAAAAAGTATACTTTAAATATATAAATAAAAGTGTATAAAGACAATGTGAATACAACAAAGATGCATAACCGTTGTTGTATTCACAATGTCCTGTATGACTTATTCGAATATTTTAATATTGCAAGTGAAACTCGACACAGTAATGAATAATTCCTCATTCAATCGCGGTAATGAATAAAGGCTCAATGACATCCGGGATGTATCGCTTTTTAATAACCATATATCATAGGGCTTTCAATAAAAAGGTTATTGGTAATTTAAAATATTAATCATCTTTCTGGAAACACAGACATTTAGTGTCACGGGTTTTTCAATTTTAATGACATTAAAATGTGTTTCCGGCATGGAATGTTTTTCACGTGATTTATTTTATACATAAACTATGTCGGTAATCATTACCAACCGCTAGTTGCTCTTTTCTACTATAATAAAATACTATAAAAAAATCGGCCAAGTACGAGTCAGACTCGCACACCGAGGTGGCACACTAAATTTCTCACTCTCTTATTTTAAAGGTTGGGGGGGGGTACACATGCATTTTTCCACTTTGGAATATCTTTGAAACAAAAGATTTTGATGAAAAATGGTTATAATAACGCTATGAAAAACCAAGTTATTTTATTTTCTGGTAAAAAATGTCACAGCGACACCTATACCTTTTGTTCGTACGGAACTCTCGGCGTGCGAGTCCGATTCGCGGTTGTCCGGTTTTTTTTATTATAAAAGAGGCAATAAAAAAATTCTTAAGATTTTTCGTAAGGTTGTTCTCTAACTTAGCCGATTGTTATTCAATAGATCAACAATTTGCAATGCAATTTGCATTTGTCTTTTAATAGAACAACTTATAATAATAATAATAGCCATTTATTTCACGCCCACCTAGTCTTCTCCGGTCCTCCCACAATTGTCGGGAAAAATATCCACCAATCAAACCTCTATACCAACATTCATATGATTTCATTAAAAAAATGCACTCAGCTTGAACAGTGTTTTGACGCAATTAATAAAAAGTTGGCGTATGCAAATATAAATAGCATATTACTCGCAATCAAGTGGTTTATCAATTTAAAAATTCCATTCGGAATACGGCTTTATTTGCAAACGAGATTAAACTAATAGTAGTTTTATTTCAAAAGTTAATTAAAATCTTTTGCGTTTTAATCGGCTTTTGGAGCGGCTCGGGAATGGTTGCATAACGACCGTTACAGGTCGTTGGTTTGATCTCCCAGGGGTAGGTAGGGTAGGGGTATGTACAATGTACATACGTATGTTGAATAGAAATATTATTTGTCGGACTATGGCTAGAAATATATGATTATTTAAAAAATATGAAGATAGAATGATAATATTTTGAACTTTTTGCTTTTTCAAATTTAATTTACAAAATATCGATCCTAGAAGAAAAATTATGAGGACCAAAATATACTGGAATCAAATTTCCTACAATTTTTGTCCTCACAATTTTACTGTAATATCAAAAATGGCCGACTTATTAAAAAAAAAACGTTTTTTTTAAATCGTATATACTAATGTACGCAGGAATATGATTCGGTTTACTTTTTGAATTTTTTACTCTCGGTGATCTCCCGCCCACCCCCAAGAGACCAACAAATAAAATACAAGAACTAACTATTCACAGGTCAATGTCAATAATGACAGGACTACTATGCCTCGATGGGATAATCATATACCTACACTACATATAAATAGTATCAGGGTCAATTTGTATAATATGAAATTTCGAATAAATAATATTGTGAGAAGACAAGTGTTTTCGATATTTAACAGGATAGAACAAAGGAAAAATAATCAATATAAATTGTATAAAGAGATACCTCACATCGTGATGTTTCAAATTTCAACTCGATTCTTGCTGCCTAAAAAAATGATGAACTGATATACGGACATACAGACGGATGAACGGACGGCAAAGTTACTGTACAAGTGTTTTTTTATCTTTTTGAGGCTAGGGACTTAAAAATTACTAAATCAGTCGTCTTGGCATTAATTAGGCAAGTAAACAGTGATGATGAATTTACTCTACAGATTAACCTGTCAGTGTAGGTACCCATGCCGTGACCTTTTCTCACATTAGTCCTCCTGACATATGTTAATTCTACCACAACTATAATTTCTGCATAACTTTCTCATACCTCCGGTTTAACTTTGAATTTTCAGGTTGACTTTGTTAATATTAATGCAAATCAGTCTTTAAACATATGGAAAGGGACAAGATACGTGGTCCTAATGGAATGGATATCAAATGCGCTTAACATTAACATTTCACGACGTTTCTCATTAACATCACACAACATTATCATTTCTTAAAGCCAAGGGATATGATTAATATTAATACTACCGACATTGAAATTGATGGTGTGCGGATATAATATATCATCGAGTACCTACTCTTATCTTACGCGTGAAAAGTGCGTACGCTTCCTCTTTCGGTTATATGCGTATATCTAGAATTCGAAATTGATAGCCCTTAAAAATATCTTAAAATTTTGTATCGTTTTTTATAATTATGGGTGCATTAAGGAAATTTAATGTTTTAGTTTGATACTTGGTCGCGTCTTCATATACCTAAATGTACGCAGTAAAGTACCTATAACCTTGTCTAAGATCTGGTATTTTCTTGAACTATTCTGGTTTCCTTCTATTGTCCAAAAAATGTGCCCAGTTTAAAAGATATTTAGGAGAATGGTTTTATATATAATGCTTTGATCACGTATACGTAAATCTTGAATGACTTAGGCCTCTTTCGAGGATAAACCGGACAGATTTTTTACAGCCTAGTCCTTCCGAAGCATCTCATGTTCCAATGTTAATGTTGTGTTTTTACATGGTTGATACATTTATCTCTCGTAAATTGAACTTCCAAAGAAATAAGTATCGCGCTGCTTAATCAAAATCAAAATCAAAATATTTTTATTCAAAATAGAATTAAAAAAATTGCTTTTTAACGTCAAAAATTTCCATCTACCACCGGTTCAACCCTAGCTTACTACTGGCACTGAACACTAGTAACGAGTAAATTATAATAAGTAACAAAAATATAATAGTCTAATTCTTATATTAGTAATTAAATAATTAAATGCCATTAATTTATTACTGCAATTCTTACTTTTTTAAATTTATTATAATCTAGTAAAACAGAAAAATAAAAATACGTGCTATGAGCGCAGGCGGTGTCTATAGTATAGGTTGCACTAAAATGCTATTTTGTAAAAAAATAATTAATCCGTAAATAATAATGTTTAATGGAAATGTAATACCTCAAATGAAAATGCGAAAACGTACATGTATGTTTAATTAATGTCACCATTGCGGCGCGGCGCCACGCTGTATAAAGATTTGTATATTTATATATACGTATATGATAGGCAAACATTATATATATATTAGACTTATATAATATCAAAGCACAGCCGATACTACTGTAGGTATCTAGGTACGAACTAAATTTGATACATGGGATCCTTTTATGATGTAAGTAAGTACTGAGAAAGGATTTTTATAAATTCAAACTTTAAGCCTAAGGATGTGAAATAGGCGAGTAAAGTTAATGAGGAATTTTGTCAAGTGTGGGCTTAGAAGTTTCAAAGTAGGTATTTACGTTCTTGATAATAATTGAAAATGATGTGTAGGTGAAATGAACGAAATTCTTCCCTGAAGGGCTACAATAGAGAGATAAATTTTATATGGAAATTTTCTCATTTCTTGACTTAGCAGTATAAAAAGAGACATACAGGAAATATATTCTAAGATCACGTGAAATAAGATCGAAAACTTTGTACAAATCAAACACTATAACTCTACTATTGACGATTCCCTCTAAATATGCAGATGAAACCACGGGACACAGCTAGTACCTACCTAGTATATATAATTAAATGAGGTTTAATTAGACGTGGCTAACATTTGTTTTCTATCACCAGGTGTACTACTACATAGTGGATTCTCCTCGGAACGAAGGCAAGGACTTCTTCGAGATCAGCATGCAGACGGGGGAAATTTTCACGAAAGTGGTGTTTGACAGAGAGAAGCAGGGGGCGTACGCATTGGAAGTGGAAGCCAGGGACGGCGCACCATCGGCGCGGCCCAACTCCGACAACCAGCCTAACTCAGGTAAGTGATTCTTTATATGTCGTATTTACAGGTTTGTGAATTGAGCAATACAATTTCGTCAGTTAAATAAGGATTGTATAGATCAATACAGATTTGTTTCATCAAGTATCAGAAGTGGGATTCATTGATACACTTGTCCTCAAGGAGGATCGGGCTGAAATGCGCGATTCAGTAAAAAATGAATTCTTAAGCTGCTTATAATAAAAACAAAAAGAAATATATTTTCATAAGGTAACTGGTTTAACTGGTAACTGGTTTTTGTCAATGATTAGGTTAAAGATAATCCGATTTGGTTGTGCGAAAAGTGAAAACTCCATGAAAACTTTTCAGGTTAATCGACAAAATGACAAAGAACGTACTAATTGGCATGATGACTGAAAAGAAACTCATTCGAAAGTTATGAGTGTATCTTGTAATTGAAATTTCTTAATATTCAAATCATTAAACTCGCGCTGAAAATGCGTCATTGTATTTGTAATAATAAATACTAATTTGACTTGGAGATATTTTTTTCGTGCCTGATCTTTTGCTGTGGAAGCCAAGAGATCCTTTCGTACATAAACGTAATACCTCTTCATTGAAGTGCTATGAGTGCTTGTCAGGCAACGGGATTAGGTTTGGGGTCGAAAGGGGAACCGACCCCCCACTCTCCCGCAGATAGGAGAAATGCAGCCCGATATGAGATTATTTATAATAGCTAATTTAAGTTTTTATCATGGCTAGAGAGGCCGCGAGGCTCATTAGCCACTGATTCTGATGCCGTAAATTAATTAATGGCTTGTGGAGAGGATCATTACCTGGGGGACCGACCCCCTTCACCTTCTGACAGGTGAAAAGACTCACGCGCGATAGTCTCAGAATATCTAACCGATAGGGCATTACTATTTAAGCTAGGTAAATCGTGAATCGTATTAGAGCGCTGGAGATCAGATAATAAATCATTCATAATATGATTAGTCATATCTCATATTATTCTGAAAGTCGTTTCTAAGGGATTTCATTCTTCAGAGCTATAAAATATAGATACGATGCGTGAATCACAGTTATTTTATGACAGAAAAGAGCAGACAAAAGGCGAGCCGTATAAATATCTTTAAAGCATCGGTCGTTAAAGCTTTATAGGGTTACAAGGTAGCACTGACAACGCGGCGCTAATCACAAGCGAAGCCCGCTTTTAGATTACCGTTTTCCCAAGTAAACACTGAGAGCGAAAGGATCCTTTTGTGAGATTCTTCAAATACTTTGCTTAACAACTTTGTCGACCCTTTCTCAAACTGGTATTGACAGATAGGGGTCTAATATTTCACAAAAAGTCGTGATCAATTGTTAGAATCACGTACGACGATTTCCCTATGAATACTGCCACTTTATTTCGCATTCATCCTTTTATCATTTGCGTAACTCAGTTTCTTTTTTAATTTATTAAGCACTTTATTTTTCAGTTTCAATGTAATGCGAACGTGCGTTATTTAGTATTTTATAACTCGTGGGAAAATAGTAATTTTAACCACATCTATTTTATAGTAAGAACCATGAGACAAGTATTGTAAAAAAATTAAACATTATACTTTTCAATATATCTCTTTTACACCCTAGAGAAATATCACATGCAATGTTCGTGTGAGATGATAATATAAATATTTTCATGTATTATAGTGTCTTGATAGTAATACTTATTTATGTACCTACTGAATAGTAACAATAAATACTGATATACTCTATCTTGCCTGGCTTTTAAGCTAGATCATTCTTCGAGGCGACGCGACGCGAGTACTTTCCATCAGGACGATCAGGACATACTTTAAGATTCTATTTTTATTTTTCAGTTAGCACAACAACTACAAATACAAAAAACTGTAGATAAGGAACTTGGTATGATTTTCATTTTTCGTCGATGAATAGTTATGAGCATGGTTATAAGTATTGTATTTTAAATCAAACGACAAAAATAATAGAAGGTAATTTAAAATGTCATGGAATAATTTTTTAACGGTCCAGACGATTTTATATAAAAAAATCCTATTAATTATATTATAATTGATTATTATTATTCTATCAAAGTGTTTGTACTTGACACCAGGACTTTACCACGCTATGTATTCGGGGCATGACAAGCCATTTTCGTAATAAAAGGATTCAAAGAGAAGAACAATGAAGAGTTAGTCGATCCTAAAATGGATCTCACAATTCTAAACACGTACATGCGTATGTTTTATTGCGACCCGCGTATAACAGCGCACATTTCTTAAATCTGTCTCTTCTGTTTTTATTCGTCATAAGAATTTCCAATAAGTTTTCTAGAAATCATCACACTTTTGTGTCTCCACCATGTGTGTCATTTATTTTACTACTCTTCCTTTTAACGTTGATAGGGACAGGCGTGGTTAGCCATAACTTTTCCAATTGATAAACTTTTTAATTATTAATTAATGATGAATGTAGCGTTAAACATGCGCAGCATATTAAAAGTTGAAACGTTTACAAATTATACTCACAAGTTTTATTTATTGCGTACCTAAGAATATAAATTATGGCCATGCAGAGATTGCTTCCTCCCCATGGGAAGAGACGTGAGCATATGTCGTTTGTACGGCAATAAATATATTTCAAACGTTATTGTTTGTGTTATAATTTTCGCTGATACTTCATACGATGTTATAACTTTTATGTCTCGGTTTTAGTGTGTGCCATTTATGTGTTGGTATCATTACAGTTCTCGGTTTGTACGTCGGCAGCCGTTTTCCCGTATCGTGTCGCCGTAAATCATGCGGTAGTATAATCAACCACCAACTTCAGCTTAATCCGGCTAAGCTCTTCTTACCCATATCTATCTCACGTGCATAATACGGAGATTCGGCTTAGCTCAGCACTTTCGAGTACAGTTTACTAGGCCATAAATAAATAGATATACGAGTTAATAAAAATGTGAATGGACTACGTTTTCATCGTAAAATCAGGCACATTATCACTCTTTACTGCTGGAGTACAAACAGTGTCGGCAGTTTCCCGATATCACTTCATGCGTTTATGTGTTCATCAAACATTTATTGATTATATTGTACTATTAATTTTCTTTGTATAAAACAACTAAACTTCGGTAGGTCGCTTTTGGCTTTGTTCGTTTGTATATTCAACTCGTCTCAAAGGATGGTTAGGTGAAAATTATAGATTACTTTGTTGTTTATACATTACCATTTCTACGTTTCTGATATTGCAATACGAGGGTGAATCAAAAAGTACTTAGAATGAATACAAAAAAAATTAAATTTTTAAACAAAAATATTTTATTTTTCTACGTAATCTCCTAATCTACACTTAGAATACCGCATCTCCAACTTTCTTATTCCTTCCGCATAAAAATCATTTTCTCGACTATTAAAAAACTCCTCTACGGCAGTCATAACCGCGTCATCATCGTCAAATTTAGTTCCACGAATATGCTCCTTTAATTTTGGAAATAAGTGAGAATCACTCGGGGCTAAGTCAGGAGAATATGGTGGGTGATCAAGGACTTCGAAGCCAGCACTGCGGATTGCGGTGAGCGCAACTTCCGAACGATGAGGTGGAGCGTTATCCTGGAGAAACAACACGCCCAATGACAATTTCCCACGACGTTTTTCTTTAAACTCTTCACGTAATTTCGGGATTAAGTTTGCATAATAGGATGCAGTTATCGTTTGCCCTTTTGGCAAGTAATCAATAAAAAGAATTCCTTCACTATCCCAGAATTCCGAGGTCGAGGTCGTTTCCAAGACATGCTTTGTCTTTTCGTTGCCGGGTCGAAATGGTGAACCCATGTTTCGTCCATGGTTACAACACGACGGCAAAATTGATATGAATCACGTTGGAACATTACGAGATTACGCTTAGAAATATCCAGACGTCGATTTTTGTTTTCTTCGGTTAACATTCGTGGCACCCATCTTGCTGACACTTTTTTGAACCCCAGTGAATTGGTTAAAATTGACTGAATGCTACCAAACGATATCTTAATGATCTTAGCTAAATGTTTTATTGTAATTCTTCTGTCGTGTAAAACCAATTTTTCCACTTTTTTGGCATTTTCTTCGGTGATGGAGGTTGAAGGTCGTCCAGAACGCGGGTCATCTTTACAGCTCGACCTACCTCTTTTAAATTCAGCAACCCAATAAGCCACAGTGGAATAGGGTAAAGCATCATGCCCTATTGTCTGTTGAATGTCCGAAAAAATCTCTTTCGTAGAAATATTTTTCAGGAACAGATACTTTATTACCGCGCGTAACTCGTTTTTCTCCATATTTTCGTTTTTTTAACAGAACTCTCAACATTAAAATAATATTTTGCGAACGATCTGTCGAAAACAATTGAAAGTCTGGATAAACAATATGTAATTGTCAATCTTTAAAAAAAATATCGAACTGCCTCCAAAAAGGTTAAATACATATAAGTTTCTAAGAACTTTTTGATTCACCCTAGTATAAACATACGCCGTGAAAAAACATAAAATGTACGCTAAATTATCCTTAAAGTGTATTCTACCTGTCTGTCTGTATAAGAATATAACTAAAGCTATTAAAAATAACAAAAATACAACTACAGAAATTCTACACCTTGATCAAACACATGGCTTGATCCTTATGCTTCTGATATAATATGGGGTATAAGGTTTTTACCTGACCCCCATTTCTTTCCTCATTACTTTTCTTTTGAATATCAGGTACTGCAATATGTTAAGGACTACACTAATGCCCTACTGTAGTATAATAGCCATGAATTTTTAATAAGTTTTTGAGTTTGGCAATTTTTCTCGTTGAGCGATTAGATTGCATACCTACTGGGTGCCGTATATTTTTAAAATATTTTTACAATTCCGTACCCCAAAAAGAAAAATTCGAAAGCTTTTTAGGATCAGTTTGTTGTCAGAAACACGTGAAATGATCAAACTGAAATTAATGTCGAGTACTGAACCTTAAACTGCGTTATAATGTGAACCTCTTAAGGCTCGGATGTTTTTTCCGAACAGATCCGTTGTCCGTATCTGA
>LUGF01042884.1:108749-125116 GCA_001625245.1 Calycopis cecrops
GTAGGAACCTACAGAGTCGAGCATTTATAACAATAACAATGTTTCATTACTCTACTTGGCACTGACATTCACACTTGGCGTTTAATCAAGACGAATCTAACGATATCTCAAACGTTAAAATCCGTTGAACCATTCAGGGAAAGAATGTATATCTAAATAAATACATAAGTTCGAAAAATATTAGGTACTCTCTTATTCCTTTACTTTGACGACATGGCGGTCCAATGCGACAGATAAAATCAGGCGCAAGACCCACGCAATAAAGTGCTCTCCAAGGCACAGGTTAGTAAAAAAATTCATAGAGATGATAATGACAGTATCAAGCTAAGCGCAAAATTATTAACCAGCACAGTATTAATTGAAGTCTAAAATTTCAACACCGCACGCCGCGTTAACGCACTGCACATACAACCACATCACGCTACTATATCATGTCAAATTTGATGAATCATATGGAGTCAGAAGGACAACGGAACTCCTCCGTAAATAACAACGGATTGATGGCGGTTGCGGTCTATTTGATCGTATCACCAAACACATTCTGATTGCATATTTCATGTATTTGGTGATTATATTTGTTCACATTGAAGTTTTTTACCGTAGCCTTTGACTTGTAGTGTTCAAAGCAACCAAACATATGTATCCGTATACTATAAGTCATTATGAAACCTAAAGTAATAACGGCTATCAAAAGGTAGAGGCTGTGAGAAAATATACAAAGTAGGTAACAAATAAATCTTACCACTTAAGATTCAATATTATTTATTATCAAGCAAAAAATTACTTTTTGTAAAAGCCATTCACTAAATGAAAAGCTATTCACGGAGTGATTCGAGAGCTTCTAAGGCAACGGCAAATATATAGCGAGGCGGAATTTTCTGGAAGCGTCAACTCGACACAGGCTTTTATAGACGCCATAACATTCAGAAACCATCCGCCTGGCCCGCTATAAAATCACTTAGCGCGCCGCTCAAAAGACCCATCGTAACAAATCTTCTTTTTTAATTTAGTATTTTTACGCACGTCAGAGCATCCCTTAGCAAAATGACATTTCAAATAAAGCTGCGGAAATTGTACTCTTCCTTTTTTTAAATAAAATCACGTTTATTTAAAGTTGACGTAAATAAAAATAACAATGAAAGTTTAATTAAATCATGATATTCAACTTTCCGGGACAAAAACGAAATCCCACTGTCAGAGACGCGGTCCGTAAGTTTAATTAAAACGGAACATCGGCATTCCCTGATGGAACTGTGCGCCCTGCCCGCCTCGACGACAGTTCAATACAGGTCTAATTAAAAACGCTAATAACAATTAATTTCTAACAACAACGCTAACGACCAAATTGCCCTATTAGTCCCTGTTATGACAACACCTTTATTGTTGTTGATAGCGCTGAAAATTGTAATACCCTTGAAATTATTGGGCTTAGGTAAATTAATGTTGGGGTAGGTAAATGAGTTTGTTAGAATAAACTCATTCACTTTGTTTTATTCTGAAATGGACTTTTTCAACTCAATTAAGCTATTGAACATTGTTTGTTGTAAACATTGTTTTATTAGTTGATAATAATTACTAAACTGTTAGTTAAATGTAAGAGTGTAGTAATAACAACATAAGAGGTAGATTCAAGAGGTTTTCTTTGATTAGATTCTTTTAGTCTTACAAACGTGATAATTTTGACTATAATCTTCTTGATTTAATGATTAAATAGATCTTAATTTTGCAATTCTTAACTCTACAAGTTTCATTTAGCAAAGTACCGTAGAAAATCAAGTTATTAAAATATGTGAAATAGTATATTTGTTTTACATATTTTAAAACTTGTCATTCTTGAAAATTCAAAGTAAATATGATCATTCGCGTGAGATCTTACAATCTATTATTGAAAGTCAATACTAGCTACTGATAATCCGCCAATCCAACCCAGATCTAACAATTACGAATTTGCATTTTGTTTTTGTACCCATTGCGAATTTTTAATCTAGTATAACGCGTACCTTAATACACGGTAGATTTTCGGGAAAATATGGGTATAAATTGGAATGTTGAGCCAATATTTCCTCAAAGGAATAAGTTTGCTCGTTAATATTAAGCACTTCGCCTTAAATTTCACGAATAATTAGGCTACGATAGATAGGATTTGAAATGAAGTAGAATTTTGTACCTACACCTAAATAATTTCACTTAGTATTAATAGTCACTTAGTATCCAATTATAATGCAATATACTGTTATTATGTATACTGTATTCTGTTATTCTTGTGTTGCGATGTATAGGAATGCTGGAGACGTTTCTGTGCGGCCATAATTGGGTCAAGAGAAGCGTTGAGGACACGCCTTCTCTATTCGTATTTTTAAGAACTAAGACGATTTAGTTTTGGTGTTTCGTTATGGTACTTCGCTATTTATTTATTTAGAATTTGTTATTTAACGTAAAATCCTGTTGTAAAATGAAATAATTAAGCATGTCGTAAATATTCTCAAAATAAACTGGGGCGTTTCTATGTAGTCTACTGTATTATAAAACAGTAGTAATTTTTATACCTATTTTTGAGAATCCGACTTGAATAATATAATAATTTATATTGTCTCTCAATAGGAAGTAAAATCTTGTCTAATAGACAGGCAATGTGATACACGAAATTCGTATATTATGCGTTCAGTTTAGTATCCGATAATTTCGTACCTTAACAAATAAGGTACGAAATTATCGGTATGCTAACGAGGTCGATTTTCTCGTCGGCCTATAGAAATATTTTGCCATTAAAGTCCCTGTGGACATTTGTATGGACATTATCGATGTCAGTATCGAGGCAACACGTTTAATTTTCCGGGTAGATAGCAACAATGAACGTTCAGCTATTATTCTTTTTGCGTCCTCAAGTACTGATTGCCTTTATGTGTATAATGGTATTGGTGGGTACCCGGGGAGACTGTTGAGAGAAAATCAGTCTTGGGCGTGGCTGTGTGAGTAATGGAAGTAGGATCTCTCGTGAAGAGGGTCCACTTATGTCACGAGAATAGTATGATTGATCATACTCGCCGAAGTAAAAACAATGATCCTTTGTACTTTAGTGAATATGTTGTAAATACCGTTTGTGTATCGTTACTATTGTCTCAATATAATTTAATGTATATTTTTTTGAATACGAATAATATATACCTACTTGATCGTTATTTATTTAATAGAATTAAACAATATGTATACCGTTCCGGTTGTCCTACTGTGTGTGTACCTATTTTGAATTAACATATTCCGTGCTTGCTTCGCCGCTCGTCAACTGTTATTGATTTGAAGGCATAATTTGAAATCATATAGTGATTTCATATACATTTTGTATAAATAAAGATCACCTATCAGATGTAAGATTGTAAACTTCTACTATTTGACATAAATATTGTTGCCATCGTCTGAGGACATGTTCATAGCTACTGCTTTTTTGAATGGATCTGCCCGGATGGAACATATACCTACTCACTCACTAAGTACCTGTGGCAATATTGTCTTGTGACTTCGCACTTTTTTACCACTCCTCTCAATAGCGTTGGACAATGACATCTTCTCTTGGTAATTAACAGTTCTAAAAAGAAACAAATAATTCCTCAGCTACAATATCGTCACCTATATCTATATGTACATATATGTCAGTATACAGACATACACATACAAGCAGTAAATGACAATATACGATCTGTGGCTACACCCAGGGGATACTGGCGTAATCACCTATGATTGTATATAGATATGTATGAATATATCATGATTATTCGTGTTCGCACTCGCATACACGTCCGTATAGCTTTTTATATTATGTTTTTTAAGTTTATCTCCGTTACGATTTCCTTCCCAGCAATTTCGTACATGCGGTGTTCCATAACTTTTGTATATAATTAGCTTTTTCCGGAATATCTTGTTATGTGCTTTTACATCTGGATCGTTTTTAACAAACGTACAACTGTATTGAGGACCATAATGATATCGGGGTACCTTATTAAGTATTTTATTCATTCCGCTAGTTCTATTTCTGTCGATGACCTTTTTAACAGATTTATTTCAGGTGGGATGTTCGACCGTACGTATGTTTGCTGATTTTTCACAAATATTTTCTGCAAATATATCTATTTTGGAAATTATTTACTGATATTTATCGTTTTATACAAACTTTCCCTTCAACCATTCATAAACGAAAACTAACCAAAGAACCATAACATTACATGATTAATGTCTCACCAACAAATTTACCGCAGCCATAAAAACATTCCTTTTATTAACACAGTTCTTGTTTTCTCGCATCTATATCTCACTAGCTTTTTTCTTTGCCGCTGTATTTTTTATTTATTAACGTTATTGGATGAAAAAAATCTACAAGTACTCATTAAAACACAGATAGCATACATGTTTTTGCGGGAATAATAAATGTATTATATAGCAATTTTTTAACCTATTGCTTGAGAAGAAGTATAATGTTTTTGCTTACAAACGAAGTTGTAATGGTTGAAACAGACGCCATTTTCTTCTCAATACCGTTAATTTTGAACTTCTTATCTATTTTAAATACAATTTGTCAGAATAATACTTCTTCTCTTATTTTACCAGAGTCAACTAAGGTGTCACAGGTCTAAAGACTCGTACATCGTTATTAATAAACCTAGATTAACTTTACTCCAAGTATTAAACTACAATCTGTCAAATTCATTCATGTTTTATGTGTTTGTTAAACACTAGTGATCCCGCGAAGATCGAAATTCGATCTAAGTGAAACTTTTTTGTAAATAAAAACTAAATATCATATGACATGTTATGTCATTGTGACTACTCAATTTGTTTAGAATTTTGTAAAGTTCTTAAGACACAAATTCCTTAGCTACAGTAAATTAATCGCATCGTCGGAAATAAAAATATTTTAATAAACCGTAAGATATTCCCTTACATTGTAGTGTTATTTTAATAATGAATACCAAATGTATTATGGAAATGTATTTCTAAGTATTTGCAAAGGCGAAAGAGCGTTTAGAATGTTGTAATATATTTTTATACTGTTAGCAATTGTTTCTGTTCACATTTATTTTGCATACACGTCAACCTGTCTTTCCCGTTGAGCTCAAATGGTAAATAACGTCGTTCTACATTTTGCCTTCCACATACATTATTAGTATAGAACTTGATACACAGGACATATTGATTTCTAAAGTTGACTCTAATGCGAAGTTTTCATAACATATTATTACTTTATTATTAGGATATTTATTTACTTACTTGATTTCAGTTTCTTATGTTTATTGAATTGGATTATTTTTAAAGCAGAAAGGGTTTAGCAGTCGGAGATTTCTGATGACGTATACATAGACATTGAAACATGCTGCAGGCAGGCGTTTTGTGTCGGTACGACCTCTTTGCTGCTACTGTTACTAATACTGCTGCATAGTGGCGGCTATGCTGTCATGTTTCGTACAGTGTTTCGCCCATTGCATAACAATTATGCAGACGGCTATGATTATTGGCAATCATGAAAGACTCCGACTAGTTTTCTCCCCCTTTTGCTAAATCAAAACAAAATATTAGTGAATGATTTTGTCTTATTTTCATTGTATTTTATAGTTGATAACTGTGAACATTCCGCAGAACGAACAATTTCCTAGCGCAGAGCTGGAAAAATGTATAATTTCATTTGTGGAAAAATGTGAACATTTAGTAATAGGAAGCGACCGCAGTTTAACTTGATAAGTGGTCTGTAACAGATCTATATTGTAGTACGTCGTCCTTTGAAGATGGCCAGAGAAAAGTCATCTAGTGTTATTTTAAGGTGCTTTTCTGCCGGTAGATTCCCATTGAGTTTATCAATTTTGATAATTTTCGATACACTGTACTCTTTATGAATTAGTTTATTTCTAAATAAAGGTTTATTTTTATTTTTTAGCTCATAATATAAAGCTATTATTCCACTTACGGTTCACACCAATTCTAAAATACTTTGTACTATTTTTTTTAACTTGGAAAAAGAACGAAGAATGTAATTATTTAGCTAGTGTAAAGTGCATTGACCGTAGAAATCGTTTAGGAGCAAGCTGTCCCTGTAGTATTTGCGGAACGCATGAAGCGGCGAAGTGCGTTATTGTTTCCAAATTGGTTTCGTGTAGTTCGACAACATAAGTTTTAATAGTTTGTGTTTTTTTATTTGTTTATTCCCATGGAGATATACCGCTTACTTTTGATTTAAAGTATCGGATCACTTTTGCCGACATCTTACTGACGTTAGAGTTTAGACATTTAGGTATAGTTATTCCATTTAAGGAAATATTTATATATTTTATGATTTAATCATTTGACTTATTTATTCAATTAAGTAAATTGGTTTGTCTGAAGAGAGTTATTAATGAAGAGGACGCAAAAAAGTGTGTAATGATCGTGATATGACACTCTGTTCTCTTTGCCTATCCCGATATGAAAATAGCTTGAAGACTTGTTGTCGTCGTTAACTTGACTAGTTTTTCAGACTTCAGATGAGTTCGTTTAAAGTATCAAGCTGAACTAAAACTCAAAGTATTCAAACAAAACAAATGTCATTGTCATCGTCACTGCTATATTTCATTAAACGCCATGAATTTACAAAGAATAGTATTAAGCAAATATCTTTGGATTTTACAATAAGGATTTAGGACGAATTCATATTGTGCCTCGTGACAGAGACCCCGCATTCTCGTTCCGAATTCCAGACATTCGCTCATTATTTGTATTGGTACAGATATCTAATTTTACCGTCTTCCATAATGAACTTTCTTCTACTGGAACAAATTTGATAATGAGAATACATAGCTAACTTAAATTGTAGAAAAATCCTTTTTTTTCTCGAATTCAATTTTTAATAAATTAATAAGAATAAATGTTTCTTTATTTCGGATAAAATTCATATTATTTAGTGTTAGTCACTTTAAATAAGCTTCATTGTGTGGCTCTTAGTAAATAAATGTTTTCTTTCTTTCATTAAAATAACATTTGTAATATTTCGACTTCAACTTTCAAAATGTATTAAACATTTAACATACCTGAATGTACTATAATTTCTTTTCATAAAAAAAATGCTTAGTTGCTTGAAAAAACCATATATTTTTACAAAACCACTTAATCCTTTACTAAATACATAGTAAAAGTTATATTACACAGTAGGTACAATTTTGGAATTGCGGCAAAGGGTTGCGAGAGAAACTTTCATTCGAGTGTAGCATTTTTACGGTAGCATTCCTAGATTTAATAAAAACTAAAATTGAAATGAGAAATGTTGGAAAGTACATAACTAAAGTCTCTCTCGTTTAGTAACGCCAGCGAAGTGTAGAATGAACCTACTAACAACAATAAAAAATCAATTATTTAAAATTTAAGAAAATAATTTAATTTAAAAAGTGACTGAATATCTTTTACAGTATTTTTTCAGAATCGAAAAAGAAAAGATGTTTTGTATTATAAATTCGTAGAAAAGTTTCAGCCGTTCATTGAGAGAGGTTTTGCTTTGTCTTGTAGGCTCCACATCCGTGCGTAAATTGCGGCAAATTTAGGCCGCCACGCCGTCAAGTCTGGGTGAGAAATATTGAACACGACAAAAGAAAATGTTGAAAATGTAAACGTTAGGCCACTATTTAATAATTCTTACAATTCCATTATATATTATCCACATCACACTAATAGGTGTTTATTGAAGCTTGTATTGAATGTTTTGAATCGTTTAAGGTTTAGATAAGGTTCAACTAAATACCAAGTGGTTACTACCAATATGGCATTGTAATAGAAGTGGTATCCTTTAAGATCCAACTTCGGCTTCTTGTAATTTTAGTAAGTAAATACAGTTCTATGGTAACAAACGTTAGAAAACGAGCTTATTTAGGATATCTCTATAGGTTCAAAGATAGTTGGCAATAAAATTAAATTCGTATTTAATGTGAATCAATTTATATTATGGTCTGTTTATTTGGTCTTAGTCTGGTGCCAGTTCAATCTACTCTTCATAAATATAGAAACGTTTATTACGTTTCTATATTTATGAATAATTCTATAGCAAAAAATACAACGGTTTAATATAAGTATATCGCTTTTAAAATTGTCTATAACATACGTTGTAAGCAGGTGTTCCAATAAACAGGCGAATGTGTCTTTCTGCTCACGTCTTCTATGTCGTTATAGCTAGACACTTTCCTACATGAAAAAGCGGCTTTGCCTTATTATTACTTATTGCTGCGAATTTAGTGAGACCTTTTTGTTTTAGGTTTGGAATATTTTAAGTCAATTTATTTGTGCAAATAGCCAAAGCTGAACATCACCCTCGATAGTCGTTTCATCATTTCAACGATAGTGATGTGACCGTTTGTGTAGGTACGTGAGTTGGATAACTAGCCTTTGGAAACTTTTAATTATGCATGTTGGCTAGGCAGTAGGCGTGTTTTATTATAATTTTTTTTTTACTTAAGTAAAACGTTTACAAGTGGAAGGCATAACGTACACGGGGTAATGTCACAAAAATTGTGTGTGTAAAAAAATGGTCAGGACGTGAACCTAAATCCATTGCTGTATCTTCGTTGTTAGAGGGGTTGCTCTCGCTATTATCCGTAGGGCAAAACTGTTCTTTCTACAAAATCGGAATCGGTGCCTTAAAGGGGAGGATGTTATTAGGCGAGAGTACCTATACACACTTGATAACTATACTATAACAATAAAGTGTTGTTATATTTTAAAAAATATCGATATTATATTTTAAAAAATATCGATATTGATATTTCTATTTAAAAATATCGATATATCGGTATGATAATAAATAACAGACGAGAAAAGCTTTTTGATTTATGTAAACCGCTGTAAACCGACTTCTGTTAGTGGGTACTGCGATTTATAATAGCAGTTGCCACTCTTTCTGAGAAAACCGCGGGCGCAGGTGAGTCGAGTAGACCAAAAATAAAAAAAGAATCGATATTGGATATCTTATATCAATATTTCGATATACCATTACAAAAGATATCGCCCATAAATATCGATATGTCGAATTGTAAATATCGGTATATCGATGTATCGATATTTTTTCAACCAGCCTACCGCACAGCCAGAACCTAGTGTGTTTCTCAGTCTCACAAATATATTTTAGATAGCTACTAGTTATCTCAAATTGTATTCGTATACATATATCGTGTATTCTTATAATCATTTTAATAAATTTAAATTTGTATAAGAACAGAAAGGAAAAGGTATAATATCAGCCCACGATGAATAAGTAACGTAATATGGTGGTGGTGACACTGGAATGACGACACCTACGCGGGGCTATTCAAATTAATGTTAGCTATTTCCTTAAGTTTTACTCTCCGATACTACTTATCGTATTATGATGAAATGTTGGTATAAAGTTTTAGGGACGCTTGGGAGGAGTCCTATGTAAGATACATAAAAAATCGTCAGTCAGACATGCAAGGCACAAATAAAACAATTTTATAAAATTTCATATATCGTATTACGAATAAACCACAAAATAAGCTGTGTGCTGTCACAGTAGCTCTAAGCTGCCGTCTCTAAACCTTTTTAAGCCTACCGTAATCCCCGTGCCCATTCAGCGCACCTTACTTTCACTTGTGTTGCCATACAATAAGCTTTCACACCGAGCAAACGAAATACAATATTTGCATCACTAAGGTTACATTATGTTTTATATAAAAACCCGTTTGATATATGTATATTTTTTACACTGCTGCTGACCCTCCTTAATCGTATTTCGCGTAGACTACAGCTTTCCGTAGCTCATATTTAATTTCTGCGTCAACTAGACAATATAACTAGATTTCTATGCCAACTAGACAATATAACTGGATTTCTTACTTTCCCTATCTCTCCGTTCTTCTGATTTTCCTTTCAAAATAATTTTAAAGAAAATGTCACCTCTTATCAGATGCACAATGAACTCGCCGCATTTGTTTCAGTTTAACTTATGCTCACATACGTTTAGAGAACTTAAGGTAATTGTTATGTATGCGATTTTATTTGTTCTTCCACAAATTCTTTGCATATTTTATAGAATAGAATAGAATAGAATAGAATAAAACTTTATTCAGAACAAAGTACATTACACAGACAATACAGTAGCAATCAGACATTTATTTATAAAAATATCCGTAAAATATGCAAAGAATTTTTATTTATAAAAATATCCAATTCAGCTAAACATGTTTACGAAACAAGGAAATACGAAATGTTTCTGTGAATATGTTATCATGTATAAAAATCAGAACTCGAATAAAATAAATTTCTTGCAATGAATACCTTGTCGCGCCTTAAATGAGCCATTTTGTATTCGTATTGGGACACGTGACACCATAATCATCATGTACAGCCGTGGGAATTGTAATGTGAACATTTTAGCACACATAATTAATTTGCTTTTATGCATCATTTCACCTTTGTTTCTTATCTATTTCTTAAACATACTACATATTTTGTTTAAAAATCTTCTAGTACACCCCTTTTACATTATTATATAGAAATGAAATGACATACCTTTATGGATTAGTAAACTACGCATTAGATCATCTTTAACAAAGTTGATGAGCCCACGCAAGTTTCCGAGTTAGGATTTTTAAAACTTTAATCTCTAATGGGGAGATATAGGGGGATGGAGTTAACAACTATGTGAGCCGGGTGAAGCAGTTGTGACATGTATCAATATTTAATGATTACATTGTCGTTATTCCTATCTGCGTTTGTTTACTTCATAATATTTTTTATGGTTCCGTAGCAGAAAATGAGACCCTTTTTGTTTGTCTGTCCGTACATATTATGTCACAGTAATTTTTCGCAATGACTGTTTGAAATTTAGAACGTAGGTTTTTTATAAACCGCTACAAAACTATGTAGTAAAATTATGTAAAATAAAATTTTTTGATAGCACGTGATGCCGCATCACAACAACAAAACACACAATGCACAACAAAACAAGGCAAACTAGGCAAAGGCACCCCTCCATGCTAAGCCCGGCACCTTCTGCCATGTATTTCTAGTTGGACGGTGCATAAAAGCATTTAAACAGGGTAAAAAATCACATACCACTGGACAACAATGGACTATTCAATAGTGGATAACAAGGAATAAATATTTCCATCGTCGCAATGAAATGTTACAATAATAAAGTTTTATAGTTTACTTGAACTATTACGGTGGTCTTGGATCGTTTATCTTTAAAACCTCGTTACCGTTACTGAAACTTCCAAAGTTGTGGATAATATCATTTGTGTAGAGGCCATTACGTTAAACCTTAGGACACCTTCGTCGTTTAACTTAGTTCATGTTGTAATAGGTTCATTATGCGGTATTTGTAGTTGTAGGTATAAACAATGGAATGTCTGTTTTTGGATTTATTACAAAATACGGATATATATTTAGTAATTAGTGCGGCATGTGAGTACCTACACGATAGCCTAATGGGGGATGGGGTGAAGGTGGGCAACATATCATATCGCATATCACAGATCGGGATGCAGACATCGGGTAGTCACGAAATGGTTTCGATTAGTCGTTTGTCTAAGTTATAAAAATAAATACAAAAATTACGTTGTCTTGAACAGATTTTAGGGAAAATCTGTCCACAGAATAAACGAGTAAAAAGCCTATAAAACAACCTTGACGCTTATTCTAAGGAGTCAAATTGAAATCTAGAAGAGCCTATAAGATTCCTGACTATCTAAATCGCATATAGGGTTGTAAATTACAGCCTTTCAGGCTTAGGATTAAACGGAAAAAGCAAGGTCGTTAGCTCTTACCGTGAAGACGTGGAGGTCTTTATGAATTAGTGTTGGAACTATGTAAAGAAATAGCGTTGTGATGTTTTAAGTTCATATTGTTAAGCCACGGTTTCTTTCTCTCGATAAACCGAAATTATTACATCGTCATTTTCCAAAACTTGATATTTATGGTAGAAACACAATTTGTCTGTGTAATTTCTTTCAAGTTTATGATTGAGATGAATTTGAATCATATTTAAAATCGAATAAGTATGTTATTGTTTGATATAGTTACTCTTCCATCTCTATTATACTTTTAATAACTGGCACACTATCTAATGGTGAATAAAGAAGCTATGAGATTTCTACATAACCACAGTCTGTGGCAAAAATAGGTGTAACTAAATATCAATCAAAATTTTGTAACAGTATCATGTACTTTAAAAAATCCTGCGAGTGTAAAGCTCATTGTTGTGTTATATATTGAACTATTTTTTATATTCTCTATTTCTTATATATTCTCTATCTCTATTAACTATATATATTCTCTGGCAAATTTTCATAGAACTGTCTCTTGTGATATTCTACTTTATTGATTTATTTTACACTTTATTTAACGATTAGCTTTTATCAGCGGCTTCGCTCGCATCCATATTTTTTTAAATAAAAATTTAAAAGGAGGTTATACCTTTAAAAATATATGTATTATGTACTAAGTTTAGGTTTGTAGATGTATTAAGGTTGAGTAGTTTCAGCGTGAAAGGATTAGAAGCAAATTTAAATTCACATTTAAGACATTAATAGTAGGGAGTACATACTTGACTTCTTGATGTAATATTTTCATTTAAGTTCAGTTTCAGTAAGATCAAGATACAAAATGTAGAATTTCTTAAACAGCAATTTAAACACCAAATAAGTTAACGTTATATTTATATTATACTAAAAACTACTTGCATGCAAAGCTTATACGAAACATGAAACAATAAATAGTGTCTTATTGTATTTTGTGCGACACATGTTGATGTTTCGAAGGCTTGGCTTAGTCTGCATTTTCTATTGCGCACAGAACCAAACATAGCAATAAAGTATGAGCGTGAAAAGGGGGTAACACGATGTGAGAGAAAATGTAGTAGCGTCGGCATCCCCCGTGACGTGTTTTGAATGTGAGAGTACTACTCTATGTTAAAATATATGCAACGTTTTGTGAAAATGCTACAATTTTTTTAACGAACATCAGCTTGCACTAGCAGCTTCCTTTGCATGTGTATTCCGTTCAAACACCGGGTTTAACTTAGTTTGCATTTTTTGCATTGCATTGCATAAACGTATACATGACTAAATTTGTGTGTTACGTTGCGTGGTTTCAGAATCAGAATTGGAAATGGCAGTATTGTTTTAGGAATATTTATAAGAATCTTTGTAAATTATTACATAATTAATTATTTGGATTAAGGCTGTTTATTCCTTTTCATAATCTTTGTCTTTCCAAAATTCGTATTCATGTTGCGGAAATGAATGAGTCTGAATTTGTAAAAGGCTGGAACAGTCTATTGTTCATCGTGCGATTAGCGCAAATATTTAATAAAATTGTAGAACAAAAAATATACAAAAGGCCTATGATTGACAGACACTTTAGCAGTGATTCAGACAGTAGCTTAAGATGAAAATAAAAGAAACAGTTTTACTTTGTGTTTGGATTAATTAAATAATAATTAAAGGCATGAGACAAATTATGTAATACTTAAGTAAAAAAAAAAACATAAATTCAACCGTCTTCACTGTCATTACATTTATTTGGTATTTAATGTCTTCTTTTTTCTCGCTGGTATTCGTTTTCCACAATATGGTTAGCATTATACATACTTATTCAATATTTATTTTTTAAGATAAGTTCTTATTGACTAAAATTTGTTTAAATAAAGTGAGGATGTCCTTATGTCCTAATATATCTTTCAAGTGATGGTTGCCTGGTACATATCGTTTTAAAGCGATAAGGCATATTGTACATGTATAATATATTAAGTGGCTATTATTACCGTGCAATTTTTTTTGATGTGCCATAAAGAATTGTTTATTATTTAATCTAGGCCATAAAATTGTTTACAAAAATGAGGACGTAAAAGCATGGAAAATCAATTGTATGAACACACTCACGTCTCTGACCATTTTATTTTTATTTTGCTCTTGCATTATTATTAATTTGCGTTGTCATTATGAAATTAACTCGGTCAAATAACAATTAATCTTGAGCAAATAGTGACAGTAAAAGTTTGTAAAGCTATTTTCTATCGTATAAAAAAACAAACAGCTTAGAGAGTTGAGCGGTAATTGAGTGAAAACTACGTGAAATGTGAACATGATTAATGAGAATGATGACTATGAAATTCAAGTGTTCTTAACTAAGTTCTTCATTAAAAAAGGCTTATGTTCAGCAGTGAATGGATCTTTTTCCATGCGATGGCGAGGATTTCTTGCGATTACGGTTGGGGACTTGCTGGCGTGATTCATCTGTAATATAGCAACGGTAGTATTTTATGAAGGAGGAAGATTTATCTAATCACGTGACACCCCTTTGAAGTGTCGGCTGTGCTATCCCGTTTCTAGCGGTCCTTATGATACCGAAATAGGCAACGTGTAATGTTATAAATGTCTGTCTATAGAAGCCCTTAGGTAGGTATTTATTTTAACTTCCAGGTAAAATATAGTGAAAGAGTTGTTCATCATTAGTCCTTAACATTATTTAAATTTTTATTATTTTATTCATCATAAAAAACAACAAACTAGTTGCGATATGTCTAAACAGTTCTTCAAAAAAAGTTAGTCTATACAATATCAACTCGAATTTTTGTTATTATATTAATTTCATAGTTATCCATTATAATTTCGATTTATCTATCACAAGTGTAAGAGCAATAGATACTTTCTTGTATCGGTCATGCTTCTTACTCTTGCTGTCGAAAGGTCACTATTACTATTATATTGCATTTTAGCTAAATCCCTTCGGCAGTAGCGAGAAGGTGGATCTGGCCCATTTAATATTGGCGTGAACACACTATACAGCACACCCATCAGATTATACTACCCCGTATTGTGCGGTTTATTGAGTCCTCTCCTATAAATAGATGGAGTACAGTGGGTTGTTAATAGGAATCGTGCACCGGTTGTCACCAAAGGTCTCCCTCCAACAGCTTTTTTTCTTTTAGTAATAGCGTGTAATATATTTGCCGTTACTAACTGTAGATTTGTAAATCTAATGTAGTTACTTTTAATCTTCGTCAAAGGAAACAGACTTTGTATATAACACTATTGAGCGGTTCTGCAATGGATTTTGAGGTATTCGATATTGCTAAGCATTAATATTCGTAGTTATGGAGTTTGTACGATATGTCTCCGAATTTGCATATAGAAATAAAACTTTCCATGAAATATTACGGCTGGCATATATATGTCTAATTAATAATATAGTCATTAGTTTAGACATCGTATTATATGCATTATCAAAACGCCAAAATATACATGCAAATATGCACAAAAAAAGGTCGAAATATGGGCAAAATATGCATAATCAAAAAACATTTACTATAAGAATATTTTATTATTTTATTATTGTTACATATATTAATACTAGCTGCATATATTTAAATATAGATCATATTTTTTATTTCTTCCATAGACGAATCAGGAAATTGTGATCTTCAGATCACAGGTAAATGATTCCTTCAGGTATCATTTATGAACCGTGCGATAGTTGAATGATTTGTTTTTTCTAGGGTACCCTGCTGCAGGACTCCCTATTTGGTTGCTTACAGAGAACTCTTTAGAAAATTTTCCAAGAATTAGATTCGTTATGTACCGTCCACATTAATCTGTCGTTTCATTAGCTGGATATTAAATAGTTCAAGAGATCAGTTCATAGATTAACAAGTAGTTCTTTTTAAATTAGATTAGTGCAATGTTTCTTAAGGAATTTTCGGTACATTTTACTCTCGCTGAGTTTGTGCGAGGCGGGCGTATGCACGACTAATATGACACGTATGAATAACTTAAATGAGTCGTGATACGCGCGGTAGACAAAGCGTAGGAATTCGTAGAAGGCGCTACGCACAACGCCTCTTACACTGAAAAATCAGTAGCTGGTTAAAGGATGGTCACCTGACCCTGAGGCTAAAGCTACACTGTCGCTGTGGTTATTTTAATAGCCGAAATGATCCCGTTCTGTGTTGAAGACCGGTCCATAAGTTGAGGCCGGCCAGTCGCTGGAGGGTCCTGTTGCTACCAGATTCGGGGCATTCCACCATAGCGGCCGAAGGCTCTCGCAGTGATTTTTAGTGGGTAGTGGCACGGACCTCGCGCTGAGGTCGGCACACCATTTCGGTCCACCGTCAGGACCGGTTGGACGGTGCATAAAGCATTTTCCCTGCGTAATAAAAAAAAACTAATCACAAATAATGTCGTAATGAGCATTTTATAAAGCGGGGTGAGCTACGGTCTTACGGCCCGCAGCCTGTTCATAAGAATTACGAAACTCATGGTAGGTACACGTAGTATTTTGCGACAAAATGTGTGACGAGCGATATATTACATTGCATGGTAGAAGTCATGTTAACGACTGTCCAAATT
>LUGF01042884.1:164809-181402 GCA_001625245.1 Calycopis cecrops
TCCAGTATTATATCCCTAATTATAATTATAATCCATTATATTCTAATCTAGAACTAGCACTTATCAATATGTTGGCGATAATTAAAAACAAAACGACACCTAGCCAAATATATAGGTATAAGAAATATATGTAATACATAAGAAAATAAATAAAATTAAAATTTTGAAAAGCAATATTAAGATAATATCTTAACAGTAATAAGATAATACTAATAATAATTAACTTTCACTAAAGTACCTAATGATACAAATACTATCTATTGAAAGAATCAGTGATAAAATTTTAGAGCTTATCAGATAGCCGCGTTGAGCTCGCAACTGTTTTCTCGTGTAGAAAACAGACTTAATCCTCCATTCAAACATGAAACTTTTTGAACGCTAGATGCAAGAACAAAGATACTATCTTAACTGGGAAGCCGTTGAAAATACTGATGTATTTACGTACTTGATTACTGCTGCTTAAAAGTCACAATCAATAATGATTCCGCTATTAAAAGGTCATCTTCATACATTCGAAAATATAAGATTATTTTGAGAGAGTTTTTGTTGGTCTAAGGAGTTTTGCCCACCTGCCCTAAGACCCCATTGACTTGAACTCGATTTGACTTATGTGGGCGAGAGGTACGTCCTCGGCCGTGATGGTCCAATTCGATTGCAAACAGAAAAATGACACATCCTCTTACAAGCTCTTAGTTGCAGACAGAATCAGACAAACAAGATCAGATCAGACAAAGAAGAGAAGATTTTAGTAAGAGGTAGTGCCACGCTGTATGCTTGCTTGCAGCCGAATTGGGCCGGCACGACCGGGGAGGTACCTCTCGCTTACACGAGACCGGCGTGAAGTGATAGCTGTGCCGTCGCGTTTCGTGCGGTGTGTAAGTAGCCAGTGGCCCATGGAGGTGGGTGGAGAAAGGGGGGCAGCGCATCTGTATAGTCTCTATGCAGATGTCCATGGGCGTCGGTAGTCATGAAAATGGCTACAACTGCTAGTTTGCCCCCCTATACTATAAAAAAAAAAGATCAGAATGTTTTCAATTAGACCTTCCAGTAAGGTTGGTCATATTTTTACTAAAAATCATTAACAGCATGAAACGGAATACAAAATGATTGCACCGCCTGGTATTACTTTAAAAATTATTGATGCCCTGACTATAACCATTAAGACCAAGAATTATTCTGATGATATGAATACAAATTTAATATTATTCAAATCTACCACCAAATGTTGAAGTTGTCTCGGCGTAAATCCTTTTACATCAATGCTTTGTTTCGAAGATTTATCATCTGTTTAGTTAAGTTTGTGTTGCGTGAACGCTCTTTATTTAATCTATTAATTATAATAACAATAGGCTTCATTGTATTTCCATTAATTATTATTATAGATTGGTTATGACATTTTTTTTTTCAGTATTGTTCATCTGTTATCTTGTTGATATGAGTTAGGTACATATCCTACTAGCGACAAATTTTTGTAGTAGAAAATCGTACTCACAGTACTTTCGTTGGGCAGGACTCCAGCCTCCTAATCTCAAAACAATAATAGTAAATGTTGGCTAGTAAAGAAGACTAATTACTAATAGTTGCCACGGTCTTATGAAAGTGATATCTCAAATCTTTGATCTTTACTTCACATAATATACATGTCAAATTGTTAGTGTCCTTTTCCTGTTTTGTTTGTACCCAGCCATCAGTTCATGTTAAAACGTTTTTAGTTCGAGACTCTTGTGACCAGATTAAACACACCTTTATAAACATCACATAAATAATGCTAGCATTATACGAATATACCCCTTCATCCTTTGAAAGTGTAGACAATTTCAATTAATTAAAAGAAAAATCTGAAACATTAAATCTGCAAAAAATGAGTATTTTACTAAAGCTATTCGTGGGTCTAATAGGATAAGGTAAAATTACTTTACAATTGAATAAAATAAATAAAAATACTATGAAATGGTTGTAGAGGCTTTTAATCGGAAGCCGACTTGTACTTGATTGGTTTTTTCCTCCGCGCCCCGCTTGTGATCCGCTTTGCGTTATACTTTTTACTCTCTAACTTAATATGCACTTTTAAAAGGAAATACGTTCATTTTCTTTAAGTTTGTAGCATTTTCAACCGACGGAAGTTCAGAAGTAGTATGAATCTGGATAACGCGAAGCGGTTTAAATATACTGAGTATTTAACTTACTACAATATTTTTTCAGTTGATAAATGATTAGAAATGAGTTTGATATAATTTTATTAAAATTTCTTTTTTATATTTAACAAGTATAATACAATAACAGTACTTGTTTATCAAAACTTCCTCTACAATGTCTTTTTAGAAGTATGAAAGCTCTTATTTAATTATGTTTGTGTATTAAGTTTCTTCCGACGTGCCCACAACCTTTTTATTTGCCTACAAAACAACGTGTTAAATATGTTAATGTCCTAAGGCTCGAGTCTTCAAGCATTAAAGATGTTGAAATAGTATATTACGATACCAGTTAACGACGACAATCTTATAAATGGTAAACAGTGTTTGTCACACTCAGGTATTATTGCAATTATTATTCAAATTCCTATTATTTATTATTATTAATAAAAAATATATTTAAAATTTATATATATTATTGTATAGTAAGTCAGAGAATATTTAATTATTAAAATAAGCTGAATATTAGTTATGCACTTTTTCATAGGTGCTGTGTTGCCGCCGAATGAAAAAAGTAAAGCGCGCAACAACAGAACTACGTATCTCTAATTTTGTTAGAGAGCTAATTGTCGTACTATTTATGTAGATATGAAAATATTGAAATGGCTAGTATAAAGTGGCATAAGTGCGTCTTCGTTACAGCAATATCAATTAAGGTCGTGCGACGTGCTAACGATAAAGGAGGGCGCGTGACCACCCACAATCTCCCGGCTATGCCATTTTAACTTAAACTGCAATTTGCAAAATATGAAACGTGCTATTGCTTAAATAGGTACTTAGCGAATCTGAATCGTGCCAAATCTATGTTTGTTTCATTTACTTTTTCTCTGCAAACGTAAAACTTATATTTTAATGAAATTGCCTTATTCGCAGTTCAGCTTCGTATGATTTGTTTTATTATACCAAGCTTAACTAGTGAAATCAGAATACTATCACTGATGTTAGAATTTGTAAAAATTGTGTAACTACTGAATTCTATGAAAAACATTATTTGAAAACTTGTACAATAACTAGTATTTTAGAGCAAAGCGCTAACGGCACCTATCCACAATTATTTATTTATTATAATGTTAAAAAAGTTACCAGAGAAAATTTAATAATACATTTGTAACGCAGTAGTAATAATATAAGTTTCCTAAAAAAGCACTTACATAAATGCAATGTTTTGTTGGTCACAAACTAGTAAGTATAAATCAATATTTGTTCTAGTCATTATTCAATTAGATGATAATACAATGATCTTCAAGTGATTTATTTGTTCTTCCTGTTTGTATGAGCGAGTTTGATTGAGTGTTGCATATAGTCTCGTTTACCCAAAGAAATGTTAATTAATAGCTCTTATCATAATATGTCTACGTGCCGACAGATCTCGGACATCTCCATATATGACCGATAGCACCCCAACTCTATCGAGCGCATGTTGACTTTATGTCAAAGCTCTGTTGGATGTTGGATTTATCCAACTCAATCCATAGCCCATATAAGAGCGCAGATATTCATGTTTACTATAACAAAATTTAAATCCACATTACAAGGCACAAAGTCAAAGCGAATATCAAAAATTTTTGTTTGCATAAATACAAGTATGGATTTCGTTTAATTCATTATTAACAAAATATACACCGGTGATTTTTAATCGCTTACATTAATGTCGAATTATGTAAATTTTAATGGAAGCAATGAGTGATCAATGCGTGAATACACAATGGCCTATTAAAACACAAATTAATCTTAGTATATCCATTTAAATTTCATTTGAAATTCATATTTATTTTCCGGAAACATGATTACAAACTTATATTAGTTTAAATAATTATTTTAATGTACTTATAATATGTAATTTCTCTTAATTGAGTTTCGTGTCACCGATTTGAATTCATGCGTTCTCTCATTTGAAGCCATAAGCTGTCTACTGCTAGATGTGGAAGTTTTTCTTTTTAAGCGATTCTTTCAAGTCCTTCGCATTCCGTATCCTATTTTCCCGATAGTTACTGTTTGATTGAGCTTTACTTTTAGCTAAAGCTTTACTTACGTATAAAAAAGGAAAAATTGACAACTAGGCAGGACATATATATTTTATAGACAAGCGGAAATTGACAGACTACATGAAACTATAATATAGTTATCGCTTTACTGTGTTGTGTTGCGGCTGTGCCGGCCCAGTACGGTTCTAATGCAGCATGGCACTACCTCCTATTAACCAATCGGCCTCTAAATAAAAAATAGAATATTAAAAGTTGTTGATCCTTTACACTTTATTCCTAATACAAGGATATATTGTTAGTGTCAACGTATTATATCCACTGTCTAAATCAAAATGTACAAATACGTTCACTTATTGGGCATAATAAGAGTGTGTATATATGTGTGTGTGTGTGATTGTGTATGCACATCTAACATGTACCGCAAATTATATGACTTTCATCAAATTTTACAAGCAATTTAATTAATGTTTAGTTGCTAAACTATTGCATATTCGAGACAGTAGTACTATCAACATTGCTTTTGTTACGAGTTGCTTTCATTGTACTATTGTGTAAGTCAAATAAAACATTTTGAACTATAGGTCGGTACGTCTCCTCATTAATATTATTTTCCTCAATTTATTTAATTATTCCTAACCAGCTCACTGATTGTGACAAATGTCTGTATTATGGGCTATTTTCCAAGTTTTCAAAAACCACTCCAGAATGTTTATCAGTGATCAATTAACTTATACATTTTTTTATTTTTTATTCTGACAAGTATTTACTTTCAAATTTTAAATTCAAAATTCAAAATTTTAAGGACCCGCGAAAACGCTTCTTTAAGCAAAATGGCGTCCTGTGACGTAGATATTCTGTATTCTAAATGTCAAGTAGTGAATGACTTATGTATGTGACTTATTTATTATGTAGCATTTGTTTATTTTGTATTCTCTTTGTAATAACAAACATTTGTACTAAGTATCAACATTTAACAGTGACCATAATATTAAAATATGACCTACAACTCTTTGACAAATGACAATTGACAACTGAGTTACTACGCATATTATAATACCATAGAGCTCACGCAATACTGACGTCATAATCAATTTCAAGTCGTTTCGTATCACGTGACTCATGAATAAAAATACGTATTTTTTTAAATTGATTTTAAAATAAAATATTGATTATTTACTAATTATTTCACTACATAATGACTTTATAAATCATATTAATTAAAGATTACATTCAATAAGCTTATATTTTTAATACAGGAAAGTAGCCCATTATGCTATTGTCTATTTGAATTTGTATGAAATGTTCTTCGATAATATTTACCGTCAATTAAATAATGATCTAGTTATCAACTTCATGTATTATATGATGCACATGTACACTCAAATGATCTCGTGTTCATCTTCTGAATAGAAAAATGACAAATCTTAAAATATATATTTCTTGTGTGTGTGTATATATCACTTAACTCGTCCTAAGCGTTTTTGATGAAATTTTGTGAAAAAAGATTTTGTGTGTGTTGAAGAGGATTTGAGAATGGTTTAGATTCACAAATCTGTCGGACAGCTAGTTCTCTACTAAATTTGTTTTATACTTCTGAAGAGATAAAATAAAAAATACTAAAATAGAAAACATTTGCAAGGTGCATCTACTTTATAGTAAATTTTATTTTTACTAAAGTATAGTAAAATATGTTATTCCCTGTTCATATAATATCGGCTTATGATAAATCATTTCGAGTATGATGATTTTTCAAAACACGTAACCGAGACGATGAAGTAACGCGATTTTTAAAGCCATGCCCCATCGACATATCTATTTGATAAATTACAAGAAGCGTGGAAAAGCGGCGAAGTACTGAAATAAAATATACGAAAGGGTATTTTATAAACATGAAGCTTTTTAATATGTAGGGGCTTAATTTTTTTATAATTAACATTAAAAAATATTTTTCTACAGCTTTGACATACCTACCTCTGTTCTATACGTATAGCTTTGGAAGGGATTTGTTTTTTAATTAAGACTGATGCTGTTACAAATTAATCCTCCAGTATACAATATTTCCGGTGCTATTAATGACATAAGTATAAAAAGTGAGTAAAAATAACTAAGTTGGTATTGTAACAACAATAAAAGCACCCATAATGTTGAGTAACATCTACTAGTACAGGTATTCATTTTAATGTTGGTAAAAATCTCGTAGTGTTTATTGCTTTTCCCTTACTTTTGTTTTCATTGGTACGGCTGCTTTGTGTCAAACTCTCGGTAATACGGTAGATGGTAATGTTAAACTTCTTCAAATTTCATAAGATACGAATTTTGCCACAAGTTGAGAACACCCATTTTTAATCAACTAATTGTTAATTGAAAAACTTGCAGAACTTTTAAAAGCGAGCAGTTAGTGGGAAAGGTGTGACCCAATTTTTGCGAAAAACAATATTACGTTCGAAATGTGATTCCTTTGGTACAAAAATGGTTGTTGTTCAGCCTGGTAAACATTTTGAATTAACGTTATACATAAAGGATCGGCCAATTGTTGAAGACATCGTCTTGTAGTTTTTGTATATTTACGCAAATCCGGCTCATTATTACGATTCTTCTGATATATAGGTAATAAAATATAAAAATAGAAATCCTACTAATATTATAAATGCGAAAGTTTGTATATTTTTTTGTTTGTTTGGTGGTTACTCATTCACACAAAAACCGCTGAACCGATTTTCATGAAATTTGGCACATACATGGGTAACTTGGATTAACACAATTTTTATCCGAAAAAAATGACATGGGATAATTTTCTATTTTCCGCGGGTGAAACCGCAGGGCGCAGCTATAATATATAAAAAGACATATTTATGTTCTTATATCTTAATATATATATATATCTTATGTGCATGTGTATGTCACTGAACTCCTAAAGGACTGGACCGTGATAAAATTTTTTTGGTGTTGAAGGGGACTTGAGAATGGTTTAGATTCACAAATTTGTCGGGCAGCTAGTACTATTATATTTTTGGTAAATATCAGGGGACCTCAACGCATTGATACTATCACACTATCAATGCGGAGGTTCTATCATATTCTATAGGTGGATATTTGTCGAAAGCTATGATTCTTTTAACGGATTCAATACGTTAAAAGAATCGTAATCAACATAATCTTGAAGTTAATTAAAAATCCAGAGAATAACAAAACATTAAGATTTTAACTTAAGCTTTTATTTTCTTGGTAAAGCATATTTACCTGTTTTATCAACTGTTTTGCATATTACGATAGTCGACGACGTGAAGATTAAAAAAAAATCTACCTACTAAGTGGCTGTAAATGCTTCAATAAACAGTTTCTTTAACATTTCCTAAAGAACATCCCATTCTTCGGGTAGAAATCTGATGATCATCGGGGTATGTTACTGTCTGCTGGAATGGCTCTTAACGCATGTGCTATCGGGAGTTGCATTTCTAATTGCTCATGTCTAGGTTCTCCGACAGTCGTTACATATTGTAGAAGCTATTACCGAGGGCGTCCAACGCTTTGGACAATTCCGGATCCTAATAATAATATTTCTCAGTATATGTACCATTCATTGCCAATACATGTTTTGACGTGCGAAAGCTATAGCGAAAAAAAAAAGTATTATTGACAGTAATTATAAATAATTGTATCAGGAACTTTTTTTGCAATAAGTAGTATCCACCTAAAACGACTGATGGTATTCCTTCTCTTCTGCCAATGAACGGAGCCACGAGAAGGCGTCAGCATACTTTCATAATTTCACTTTTTTACTTTTTTTCACTTTAGCGGGCACACAGGCCCTTCTCTGTGCGAGGGATTGTTTCATCGCCACTTTCATCACTTTAAAGTGTCCGAACACTAGGCACGTCATTTAACAGGAATTTAAAGTTTTGCTTGCGGCAGGCACTTGCAACCATTGGCATTCTAATAATTTTGTTAAAAGTTGTAATACTATGAGCTATCAAGTTGAAAAGGACTTGATGATAGTATAGGCTTACTAAACAAAATTGAAACAGGATTATGTCTCGGCTATTTAAATATGCTAAGTCGTAATTATATATTTAATTTATTCTGCTACCCCTACTCTAGGAACAACTGTTACTTTACTTTGAGATAAATCTTTGTTTCGCATTTATGGAGGCATATTGTTACGTGTTATCTTATTTTAAAAAACACTTTAAGAGGGAATGTTTAATGCCACCCCTATTTCACTCTTTCATGTATGTGGGACCACATATTTGAGAATTTAAATTATTCTTTGTTTTGTAACATATAGGTAGGTACGTTTAATGATAATAATTTGCAAATTTGAAAATTACAATTAAGTCGATCACTAAAAGTGAGTTAGAGCGAATCGGTCCCACCTAAAGTTCCGCAGCAATGGAAGGCGAAGCGAAACGAACATATTTTATATTAATATAAATATTAGCGGGCGCCTGATCACATTTTGCCTGAAACGAACTACAATATGTGTAGTTCGTTTATGCATGGAAGTTGTAATGCGCCAATATTTAATATCAGTTGACACAGCGGCAACATCATCATCATTCACCACATCAACTGTGTAAATTTCAACTATTGCCTAAAATGTCTAGCTGTAGCGAGTCATGAGATAGGGCGTGGGGACAGACAGCGGGGCATTAGTGGCAGGGTTGCGTTGGGTACGGAGCATCATTTATTCGTAAAATATTTATTTGTGTGGTTTTTTTGACCTATTCTTGATCTTCATTACTTAAGTAAATACTACATAGTTTGCGTAGGTTCGGGTACGCTCCTGTAGGTAAGTGCTATGTATCCCTACCTCCCAAAGGTAATTTATCCCAAGCCGCCACCTAATTGGCGTACATTGGTTCGGGTCATATCATGAATTAATCTGGCATATTACCAGATCAAATGACTCAATTGACAATTTAAAATATTGTGGTTTATATTAAGTACATATTATTAATTTCAAATTTTTGGCATATAATGTTCAGTCCAGTTTTATGTTAAAAAAATGTTGATTAAGGGTTATATATTATTTAATCTTTTATCAAAGCAATTGATTGTGATTTCGAACAATTTGGATCTTTTGTTCAGATCTCACTAGTCTTTAACGTCAAATTTTGTTATATTGTCCAGTTTCCGGGGTCGTGCACGGTATCCGGTGTCCCAGTCTCCGTTTCTGTAATAATTACAACGTTAAAGAAAATTAAACAATTCTTTTGATGAGAATTTTTCATGTCGATAAAACTTGACTTGTCGATAAAAAATATGTATTAAATTTACTTTCATTTGTTTTAGGTAAGCAAACATGAACGTGATTTTGAACAATCGATAACGATAGCAGCTAACAAGGTAAGTTTTTACAATTTAGTATAATATATACGAGTACATGTCCCGGATGAATTTAGTAAAAAAGAGATACATACATTAGATACTACTACATTTTCTTTATGGTCCTATATATGTTTATTTACTATGAATATGTGCGTTTGTTACTTGTATGCTTTATTTGGGCCTTTTACGTCTTATTAAATCTCTCGAATCTACGTGTTAATTTGTGGATGTTTATAGCTGATAGTTATGAATAAGATTCGACAGCTCGATTGCCTGCCTGTACTATGAAAAAAGAAAGATTTAATTAAGAGATAAAAAGGCGAGCACACCTCTGTATCTCTTTATTAAAAGTAAAACTTATGATACTCGCTCGTAAATTATCTTTTCATTTAATTAAAATATATATGAACGATTCGCTGTAATGTTTGAAAGTTGGAAAAAAATTCAGCACGTGCGCTTTAAGTTGCTGAAAATAATCTAATTAAGAACTTTATAAAAGAGATAATAGCTGTTCCTCTGGCTGTAACTTTGTTCAAATTTAGTTCTTTATCTATCTACAAGATAACTTTTATATTTTATGTACCTTACATAATAATATGTACAAATCATTAATTGTACAACTGATATTTATATTATCTTAATAATTATAGTTTCAGAACAAATTATATATTTGGCATTTCTTATGTTCGTTTCATATTATGATCCTTGTGTATGTTTAAAAAATCTTTGCTAGATCTATTCATATAGCAATATTATGTCTATTATTGTGATCGTCTTTAATACGAATCATTCATCTACTTTCTCTCAAGGCCATTTGAAAATGTACCAATCTGATAACAACAACGCATCTTCACGCCAGTTCACTAACGGGGTAAGCAGGAAGTACACAGTGCCACATACCACCCTTACACACTTGCCTTACTTCTTCCACATTCACAACTTTATAACTATAATATTAATTTTCAGCAGTGACAATACATTCTATCAACTATATGTAAGTATCTATTATTATACTCGGTATTAAGCATACTTTACATTCATCAGTACATATAAAAAATATTCTTATCATAAATATCCTGAATCGGAAAGGTAAGGTGAGAACAATAGTTATCTATGTGCAAATAGCTACTCGGAGGGTATATCGTTGCGTATCATTCCTTTGAAAGTGCCAAGGAGCGTCCGGCGGTACAAAAAGCGTAAAGCGCATTGTTTTCCCGTTTGTAGAGGAAGCATGGAAGCTTGACAAGCTGTGGTTGGGTCTAATGGACCACTGTTTACACTCTACCGAAGGCTTTTTGGTATAACAAAGCGTTGTTTAGATAAAGAATATTTGTGCAATATTGCCTTGATTTACCGTAAGTATACAGTTCTGAGTTCTGTAATGTAAAAGAATATGTTATCTTAAAGAAAACAATGCTAATTTGTTCTACTCAATGACCTTTAAAGATTGGGTCTTGATAAATACAATAGAAATGAGGAATAATTTACTCCCTGTTATTCAACAGCATTTTCAACATCACGTTATTCTATAAAATGTATACTTATTAGCTTGTTTTAAAGGAAACATCGAGGTAACTTGTAGCACCTACGCAGCGATACAAATGTGTTACTAAATACATGCAGGTCATTGCAACGTGATAGATTTATGTTTTCATTTCTATCACCAGTCCCTACGACTGCTTGTTTTTTTTTCGTAAAAACACAAGTTAGAAGAGTTTAATTAATTAAAATAACAGCAATTACACGTTTTCGTGTCAAAATCCTAATCCTAAGTGTCAAAAAACTAAGTAATTAATTTATTCCAAGGAGCTATTGGCTTAGCATAAATATGTAACTCTAAGCTAAGCCGAAGTATAAGTAGCAAATACATAAAGTATATCATTAATTAGAAATTGTAATCAGCACCTAATACCCACATCAAAGCGCATACTATAGTGCATTAATTTAATCAACGCGTGGCAACTATAGCTTATCTAAATATCTCGACTATTATACGCATAATAGTAATATTGATGTATGTTAAATTCAATAATCTACTTCATCAAGTATAAGGTTTTACTCGACTTCACAATCAGATACTATCTTCATTTCTGAAGAATTCTGATTATTTAATAATCTTATTTCATTATTACTGACTTATTTGACTATTTTTTTCATCGATTTTTTAATAATATTTTTAGATATTATCAGGTTTTGTGAGACAAATGCCAAAATCTATTAGGTGCATATCAAATTAAATAATATTATATCTATATACTACATATAAAATTCTCGTGTCACAGTTTTCGCTGCCATACTCCTCCGAAACGGCTTGACCGATTCTCATGAAATTTTGTGAGCATATTGAGTAGGTCTGAGAATCGGCCAACACCTATTTTTCATCCCGATATTCCCACGGGATCGAAAGTTACGCGGGTGAAACCGCGGGGCGCAGCTGGTATACTATAAATTAAAAGAGATGGTAAGTGTCATTAACGACATTTTATTTTTACATTCTGGTCTGCTTTAAACATTAGTTCGATTTGACTATAATAGTGTAAACGTTAGACGCTTTAAGCTTATGAATAAATGAATTGAACATGCTAATGCCCTTAGTGTGCGGTGGATGAGGTTCCTAAATATCCGAATTCTACGTTATCAACCCCAGCAAGCGCGCACTTGAAAAGGAATCTAGGGATGTGAAATCCTTTAATGTTGTGTTGAAATGACTATTTATAGTAATAAGGTTTATAATCCTTTGTTATGAAAATATATTTTCTTCTACTTTATTTATTATTAATAAGACATATACAGAATCAGCATATGTACTTAGTTTCTTAAGACTACTTGAGACGGATATAATTATATCTCCACTATCGACCGTAAATATATTCTTTTGATTACCTATTTTTAGTAGTAGGTATTTCCCTTTTTTAGTGGGTATGATATTGCTTAATTGCTCACCGTTATTTAACTTAAACATGTGCGTTTCTCCTATCTTTACTCGTTTGTACATAGGTATTAGTCAATGTCTTTGGCACGTTCTGTAGTCGAAACGGTATAATGTATTTCGATGTTTGGAGTGTCGTTTGAAGAGGGTTCTACTTAATTTTGTTGTCCCTTTATTTTTTTATTATAGTAGAAGATATATTATGATATCTACATGTCATACTTAAATATTTAATTTTATGGATAGTCATTTATAGTAGCTAAAAAAAGAATCCACGTTACAATTTGTAAAAAATAATCGCCTGAAGCATGTTCTAATCTTATTGGATAAGCATGTATCAAACTGCACTTTATCGCGGCACCAAAAGATTATGTCCGAAGTATAGTTTCGACATATTTATTACGTAAATATCAAAATGAGGCAACCTAAATCTTTTACTTGCACATCAAATAAAGTAGATCACACATTAAAAGAGATTGTTCTTGTCATTAACTTCCGAAATTTCCATTCTGGCCAGGCAAAATTTGCTTTTCAAATTAGTTTGATTTAACTATAATAGTAAAAACATTAGAGGCTTAAAGCTTACAATGAATGAAATCAACACGCTAATGCCCTTAGTGTCTCTAATTTTCAAGGTTCATGAGTAGAGCCTGATGACAGACAGACGAAAAGATGGACAGCGAAGTCTTAGTAATAGGGTTGCTTTGGGTAAGAAATACTTAGACCCTAAACATCCATCCAATTTAAGTTTGTTGCTCACTTCATACACAATGTGTGCCTAAGCCTAAAACTTATGTTTATCAGTTTATCAGCTTATACAAGCTACCATCCTCGTACCCCTCGTTGGCACAGAAGCTTCGATGCACGAGACCGATTCGCAATTGGCCGATTTTTTTCTTTTATCTCTTATGCAATGAGTTCCCTGTATTATGTTGATGAGTAAAGGTAGGGTTCGCGTTAAGGCACCTAATTATCTTCTCGACCCATATTGATAAAACGTTCGGGCCAGATGTGGTTCGCGCGAGGGTTACTAAATCCCATCCATAGATAAAAGGGAGCGAACTTGAATGGACCGTTATTATATTTAAGTGCAAATTTAGTAACTATAAATTTAAAAGGTCTATAGTATTGTGAAAAAGGTAACTAGGCACTAACCCAATGCGGACGACAGAAAACATTACATATTATCTTATTGATTGAACACACTTCATGATTTTCCCTTTCCCAAGAGTAAGCAACATAAATAAACAACAGTAACCGTAAAAATCGATTCAACCACTCGAATAGAGATTCCAGTGTAAGCACTGGACTTTCGTACGCACAAAACATAAATTTAAAAATTGTGACTACATTCGGCGCCATTAAATACTGCTTGGGGTGATAACAGATGATTAATAGAATACTACAGAAATTCTATTTTCAAGTCATCTTTTTTTTAAGAGAAGCTTTTATTTTTAAGTTTTAAAGACAACTTGCATATATTTGCTAACAATAAGTACCCAAACATTACAAAAAGTTTTTAAAAGGGTTTCAAAGTTATCCTTTATCAATTTACTTATGAGTATGTACTCTGTATCTATTTAATATTCGAGGGACGAAACATTTTTTCTTTGCATTTTATTTATTATATTTATTTATTATATTTAAGTTGCACAGTGGACTGTATCTTGTTACGATTTAAATATTTTTAAACCTACGCATAACTGTTATAAAAATATTATTTTACTTTGCTGAAGAATAATACAAAAAAATCGTTTTAAATTACAAACTTTTATCGCGGCCGCAAAATTCGGGTCTATAAATTTGTAAGGAAGACACTAAACCTGATAATGCTAAAAGCGTTATATTATAATACTCTTTCTTTTTCCCCCAGGGTGAAAGCATCAATAGCTAATTATACATTTATTTTACTTTTTATCATAAAAAAAAATATTGGGATATAATTTGAAATGCCTGTTCGCCGTTCTAAAAGACATGTGCCTAATACCAAGTAGAAGGTAGAGATTTATCGCGCTATGTACACTATCTGTATTATAAAAAAACTTATTTCTACGTTTTCTAATAAATGTTTTTCGATTTATATTACCCTAAGTGATAAAATTATTATTGTTTATACATTATGCAAATCGCTGAAATCTTTGTCAATAAAGCCGCGCTTAAGATGGGTGACCCGTAAAATTATTCCGTTGAGCCAATGATTTATTCTCCTGTCATATTTGTTCGTTTCACAAAATGAAAGTGATAAAATTCGGGTGGCAGCTATAACAATAACTTCCACGTTATATGTTAGTACTGTGCCCTTTCGTAAACTATGACTGCTATTTTATGACTGACTTTATACACGCATAAATGAATAAAAATTGTACGTTATGTGGTTAATCACCCAATCAATAAAAAAAATTGTATCTTTAAATAGCGAAATACAGTTGATACTCATATGTTGTGTACACGCATATGTCTGTTTTACTATGACAGCTAGGCTAGCTGATCCTTTCCCTTTTCTATTATAATATATACCTACTTCACTCAGGACCAAGATGCCCATGACGACAGTGTAGGCCATTCTGTGCTATGTACTCACTAGCATATACAGTATACATGCAGCAATTAGTCACCTAGAATTTTTATTGAGGTTTGAGACCTAGCAATCGGGCTGTCATGCTGATATAACACAATAATGACTAGAAGCACAATCCTCAACAACTACACCTGATCAATGTAACCTGCCAAACCTGACTTCCTCCTCACAGTTGACGAGTGCTAGTTGCACTTTAGACTATGAGATGCTGGAACCGTGTGATGAGAAAATTTTAAACTCCAGCTCTCTGTCAATAATATAGAAACATAAAAATTAGGCTAGTAATACACATGCCTGTAAAAAGGACCAGTAATATGCAAGCTGCATACTAGTTACTGGCACGTATAAGTAAATCGCACATAGAGAATACATAAAAGGTGAACCAAACCTGCATGCAATTTTCATTCTTGCATGCTAGCATTTCTATAGTTAAGAATCTCGCACACTTGTAGAATGAGACAGTACCTTGTATATTGGTTACCGGCACGTATTAGTAACTGGCACATGATGGATACATATACAGGCTAAATTTGTTTGCAATTTGCGTCCTTGTATGCCTGTATTTCTAAGAAATTTGTACACAGGACTGTAGCTGGCAAACTTGAACATTTCATTTGAAACTGGCTGCGACTTTGTATGTATGGAATTTTGAAATGCATAACTCCTTATGTAGTTCTGATATCATAAACCATGCATCGGGTTTTAAGTTAGACTTAAGTAGAATTTGTTTTAATGTTGACATTAATTACTTTTTTCCTAATATCATATAAACAAAATATAAACGAAAAAAATACTTTGGCTTTTATTATAACCCATAAGAGAATATACGGAAAAAACAGTAGGTATACCAATACCTATGTACGTAAGGAGAAAGTTAAATATATTTATTATACATGTTCATAAAATTCTGTATTTAGGTATCTACCTACTAAACTACTGAAGTAAATTGTATGGCAGAATGCCGGTTCTTCGTAAACACGATTCATGTGTTAGGGGAGTATTTTGCGCACAATGGGACAAAACTTATTAGTTTACGATTCGCTGGCGACGAAATTCTATTTGCTTCAATTGCACCAAATAATAGGATCCTCGTAGAACACATGTTTCTACCGAGTTGAGGATATTTTATTTTTAAATACAAAGTTAATCTCTCTAGAGACCAACTAATTTATAACTACTTTTCACTAGTGCGGTGAACGACTATTGCGAATATTTTAGCCTTATCATAGAATATTCATCGTTCATTTCTAAATTTATATTTTATGCATTTGCACTTTCAAATGTAAAATATCTTGAATTGCTTTGCTTTGCTGGAACTCTTAAAAACTATTTCAACCGTATGCTGTTTTAGAGGAATATTTTCGGTCATTCAACTGCAATGCATCAATCATGCAAGAGTATATCTTTATAACCTTCGTTTTTCCTCGATATTTTCATCTCTATGACATAGACTTGAAATGTGAATTCCTATCCTTTCATATTGTATCTGTCATTATAATATAATTAACATAATAAACTTAGTTAAGCTATGTCCATGTTATCTGAGTAAGTTTATTGTTGTCCCCTTACTAGAAACTTTCG
>LUGF01042884.1:181959-203811 GCA_001625245.1 Calycopis cecrops
CTGTTTTAGAGGAATATTTTCGATCATTTCACTGCAATGCATCAATCATGTAAGAGTATATCTTTATAACCTTCATTTTCCTCGATATTTTCATCTCTATGACATAGACTTGAAATGTGAATTCCTATCCTTTCATGCTGTCATCCGTCATTATAATATAATTAACATAAGAAACTTAGTTAAGCTATGTCCATGTTATCTGAGTAACTTTATTGTTGTCCCCTTACTATAAACTTTCTAAACAGCCGTACTTATGTACTTGGTTATTAGATACACAATATGGTGAGACTTCGAAGTCCTTGTTTTCATCATTTATTTTCCACATAAGCAATATAAATTATCGTGGTATCCTTTTACATTTCCAATGCAGCCTATTAATTATTATGTGTTTTTTTATTATGCGTTAATAAAAACCGGCCAAGTGCGAGTCGGACTCGCGGACGAAGGGTTCCGTACCATTATCTACGAAAACGGGAGCTTATCTTTTGTATGGGAGCAAAAAAATCACGTTTATTGTATGGGGGCCCCCTTAAATATTCATATTATTTAATGTTTTAGTATTTGTTGTTATAGCGGCAACAGAAATACACCATCTGTGAAAATTTCAACTGTCTAACTATCATAGTTCATGAGATACAGCCTGGTGACAGACGGACGGACGGAAGGACGGACGGACGGACGGACGGACGGACATCGGAGCCTTAGTAATAGGGTCCCATTTTTACCCTTTGGGTACGGAACCCTAAAAAAAGGTAATATTAACGATTCACTTTTTAATTGGGGTTAGTTTATAACTAATTTATGCCCACGATATTTAATGATGTTGGTAATGAATAAGGTCTGAAAATAACATTGTGTTATATAACAGTGTGGTGTAGTCGACATATTATTAAATATATTCGTCGACATCAGATGAAAATTACACCACGAAGGCCGCAATTTTCATCAGATGATTATTATTAATAAACCAATTTCTCTTCTTTACTTGTAATTTTGACACATTTACCAAGAGTTTTAGCTGAAATGTCTTGCCATCCTAGCTTGATTAAAGAGATAAGTTTATGACAGGCTTTAATATGAATTTCTATTCAATATTTTGTATTTCATCACATTAAAAGTGATTAATTTGACATGAAGATAAAAAATGGAAAACCGTCTCGTTAAAAGTGCTAAGAAATTATTAGTACAAAGCACCTGATGTCAAAGTTTTGCATTAACATCACTTTTTTTGCCGAGTGCTTAGTTCTTAGTACCATTACTAAGTTAAGTTGTTGTATCTATAAAAAATCCAATAAACTAAGATGTTTTGAAGTGTATCGCGTTTTATGTTTTTCTGCAGACTACGTCGAGAAAATACCTACTCAATAAATTTTGCAATTATAGTGGTAGGTTTTAGATTTGTACTACTGGAAATTTATATATTTTTTTGACAATAGATAGATAAAGTTAGATAAAGACAGTTACCATAAAGTTTGGTATATTCGTGTTATTTTAATGAATTAAACTCCTCAACTGCACTGACACTGAGCTAGCGGGGTACAGCACTTTCAGCCAAAATGCTGTACTGATTTTATAAATCTGCATAACTTACTCATTTATCTGTTTACTGTGAATGTAAATGTACTATACTCTAAACATACTTTAGGCTATATCAGCTCGAGAACTCGCGACTAAATTACAGTACTTTAATGTAGCAATATGTCCTTTCCGCCACCCAACATATCTCAAGGTTTCTTGGCGGTTTCATCTTGTTTCTTAACTGTATGTGCGGTAAACTCAAAATAAGTTTCACATTGTGGAACATAATTTATGGACATTAAAATTGGTTACACGAAGCTACACACGACCTGTCTTCATTGATACTCTGCTATTTATTATAAGTGACAAATTTTCAGTAAGCACAGACACAATAAAATTGTCTCTACTTCTTATACTTAGTTTTAAACAATTTTCGCAGACGTTTCGAAATAATTGCATTGCCTTATTTAGAAACTTAACATCAGTTAATGATAAAATACTTATATAGAAAAATAATTCAATAAGGTGATCTACTAAACGTAACTTAGTGAACCCTAAATAAATACTTTTAGAGACAAATAGATTCCAAAAGACGTAGCAAACAGTAATCACTCTAAGTAAAAGGTTCTCTTCGCTTCAGAATAAGATTAATAAATGGACGTCGCCACAGGCCATGGAGCTAAAATAAATATAGCACTTACTAGAGACCCCAGTCCGCTTAATTAGTATAATGTATTACTCGTTTATAGAAAGAAAATCACCAAATACGTAAAGGTGGATTGCATAAAAATTGGTTTTTGGTGCTCTTGAAATATCAAAACGGCTATTTATTCATATTTAACTTTAGCATATACTTCTAATAATTGTAAATTGAAACTTCGAGGTTCATATTATCGAGTAAAAAATAAAAGGGTCAAGATGCTATATAAAAGATAAGCGACGCAGAAGAAGCGAGAGTGAGGTATGGGTAATTCTGTAAAAGATCTTTATGATAAGATCTACTAGTTTATGAATACAAGCTATTAGGTTTGTATATACTGCACATTATTATTATTTAAACAAGTATTATACCGGGATTCATGCTATTTTCGTTATTGTTACTATATATTAATTTTTATTTATTGTTATTAAGTCGACTAACATATCGTAGACATGTTATAATAATATTAAATGAAAACAAAAGTAAAGCTCCCATCCTTAATTTATTTACTCATTATTTTACCATAATATGGACTCTTTATTTTCCATAAAAGGAGTACAAATATCACACATTATAGCAAAACCCTCATTAGAAATATCTTAATAATGGTATGTGAACTTGACTTTTGTTTTTTAGCGTTTACAAAAAGCTTTACAAACGACAGCTGCAATATTCTGCTAACAATTAATTACCCCTTATAATATTACAATTCTTTGAGTATTTAAATACAATAACTTTTGTTTCTCCTATCAAAACGTAATAATATTATTCTGATTTTAAAAACCATATGAATGGTACGGAGATTTTACGTGTAGTACTCAATACAGGACTATGTCGTTTTATTCTCGAAGACTTCAATGCCTTTCAAAGAAATGAGTTATCGATTCAACTGCATATTATCATGTTATTTCCGATAAGCCCTTTCAAATAACAACGGTAACAACAGCGTATTAACATAAGCAGATACCATTTAATTCCTATAATGTAATTCAATCCAAGCAATGATGCTCCCAAGCCAAAATAACATATCACATGAATATGAGTTAAGCAAGTAATAAATCTTAAAGTATCTAAGACTTGATGAAATATGTACTTATTTATACAATAAATAGTTTTTGTTACATAAAATATATATACAGTAGAGATTTAGATCTTAGTTTAGACGTTACACTCCGAATTTTGGTTACTATTTAGACCACAGTATACTGCAAATTATAGAAGTCAAATAAAAAATAGAACAAACATACAAACGGCTAATTCTATTGTTGATCGTGTAAATGTATCACAACTTCAACATACACCATGTGAAATTGGGTCGACATGAGGTTCTCTTGTCGTAAGAAGTTGCTCTGCAGAGACAACTCGCGTCGAAATGGATTTATTTACACGCTTTTTTTCCATATCATATCATATGTAAGAAATTTTACCGGATTGAAGGTGATTTTAGGAGACATCCAAAGAGCCGGCGTGTTTGTGTGATGAGAGTTTTGTATGTGGAGGAAACAAGACAAATATGTAAAGATCGTGACATGCGGCACTCGGTTTTCTAGGCTCAGGGAAATGGCGTGTAGATGTGTTGTTGTTATTGTCGTAAAGGAATACCTCTATTTTTTATTTTTTTATTTTTTATTTTTATAGTATAGGAGGGCAAACGAGCAGTCGGAACCTTTTTTCATGAATACCGACGCCCACAAACATACGCATAGAGGCTATACAGATGCGCAGCCCTCCTTTTGAATGTTTTAATGTTGAAATTAATGGCTATGTAAAGTAAACAATAGTTAGAATAATAACAGCAGCAATTCTATAATCATTATAACCTATATATTACAATGTAGTTGAAGGCTTACATCTTTGGAACAAGACCATATTTATAGTTTTCGTATATTTACGCGAATGTTGCTCATGATTAAGATTCTGGTGAAGAGTATGAAGGTGTGAGGAGTATATATCAGGGGACCAACGAATTGATAGACTCGTTCATTGCGGAGATTTCGTCACATTCTGCAAGTGGATATTTGCATCGAACGCGATAGAATCCGTTTAATGAATCTTAATCAAGACCATATTTATTAAGATGAGTTACCGGATCACTATTTAATATCAAATACGTTATGCGTCGTAAGACCCATTAGGTGGAAATTAATACGTTTCTGTAAAGGAAACCTGCTTGGAAAGACATTTGGGTTTCATTAGTATTTTTTCTTATAAAGGTAAAAATCTAAATAAGCAAAGTAAAAATACTTAAACTGACAAGATATGTATCAACACTGTTACAAATATGCTCAAATAAATAGAAAAGTCCAAAGTCAATACCAGAACACGTTTAAATTTCGACCGAAGTAATTAATGTTTGCTAGTTGATCATTATCTGTAGCTTTAAGTTTCTATAAGAGCTGTACAACATGGCGCTTGACACTGAGAGTATCACTTGGGAGATCTAAACTAATAATGCGACTTAATATCCGGCGGGTGGGTATTTTCATATTATAATAAATAAATTTTCATCTCCCACTACGAGGGGATTTTACAATGAACGCGGAAACGGTTTATTGTGGTAGACAATATTAATATGTAGACAATAAATCGTGCTGCTCTCACTGACTGTATTAATTATTATTATAATAGACAAAAGAGTTATTATTTATTATTGCATGAATATACAAACGTTCAAATTACCGTTCTGTTTGTACTTGACAACGAAATAATGCTAAAATAGTGATCAATAGCTTCGTCCTCTGCCGAACTTAGGTGACTATTAATAATACTAAGATGATAGATTTGTTATTACTCTTGCAAAGTTTGAAGCAGATACTACATTGAGATAAATGATAGTGAACATAATTCCTGTCCGTCAGTCTTATTTCTAGTTTAGTTAACTATTTTTATTAAATAAATATGTAATTTAAATAAAAGCTTTATTTATAATTTACAGACACCACTAATATGACCGTAAATAGTTTATTCTTTGTTCAATTAATAGCTCATTTAAGTAGAGATAGCAATGAAAATAAAAAAAATATTTATTTCAATTGTCAACTTTTATTTAATCTCAACCAAATTACACGTGACAACAAAAACTCTATATTCTGTGCGTCATTTCAAAACATTGATATAATATTTATGCTGTAGGTATATTGAAAACGTTTAATATTTTTATACGCGTACATTACATATTTTGCTGCAAAACTAATAAGTTTGTGTAAATTGGTTACTGTAATTTATAAAATAACAATTACTGATTTTATGGCAGTTGATATAGGTATTGTACAGTCCTGACGTCTCATATGTTTACAGCAACAATGGGCAAGGGCGGGCTGAGATAAAATATACCCTAATTAGTCCAGATTCCCTAAGGAGCTAACAATATTATGGCTTAAACAATTTCATAGCGGTAAGAATAGGATAACATATCACGCAAGTCATAGGACAATAAGGCTTGTAAATTAATTATATAAACATTAACTAAGCCACAGAAAATAACCGCTCTGTATTAATGATTCCTATTCTACTTTTGACAGGTATTAGCTCGATAATATCAAGGTATAGCATCACTTTGAAAATAGTATTAGTGAACTTGGACTAGATGTCATAAGTTATGAAAAGTAACACAAACCGAAGTAAGCCCAAGGACTATAGTTAATTAGTTGTTTCAAGGAACGTAAAAATACACAATGTCGACTTTTTCAGCCTTGAGGGTGTTTTTTGGTTTTTTATATGAGTTTGTTTATTACCGAGTCACAAACAGAGTAAATCATCCAGCTATCTTTTGCAGCAGCATCAGCTATTATTTTTTTTTAATATAAATGGAATGTCGCATCATTTTTGGAAGGAATGTATTACTATGTTTTTTACAATACAAGTTACAATATACACCAAATATTGCTATTGATAAATTAACAGACAGACAGAATTAACAGAGAACACGGACATTAAAAAAGAAGTGCACTACATATAGATGACAGCACTTTTCTCAACATTTATGGCACAAGTGACACTTATACTCATTCAAATACAAAAAAACAAATCGCACTCAACACTCATTCAGTAATATTGCCCATTTTAAATTTTGCGTTTACAAGAACGTGAAGGTCCTTAGCTGGGATTTTTCTTTGCGTCTTTGATATAAGCAAATGTGGGAAAAACAGTTTTATTTCCTTAAACCGTCTCACCGTGCTTGTTTCTGAATTCAACCGCTTCGGCTTTTAATAGGTGATACATTCTATGCTATTTTTACCATACCAGCGACCGGGTTACTGCGGACCTGGGCTTAAGCAAAATTTTTGTAATAAAAAAGTCGTTTGTTCTCCCGAGGGTATGTCCGGCTTACTACTACTTTAACGTGCTATCTTATAAGATACATATGATTAGATAGTTATTATTGAGAAATTATAATGAATGAAAACGCTTTTGAAATATCAGTTTACTTTTCAATTTTACATAACTTGCCATAAGCCGACAAGAGATTGTATTACTATATTAGCTGTTACCCGCGGTTTCGCTCGCGTGGTTTTTTGGGATAAAAAGGAGCCGATTGCACTCTTCAGCCCTACAACTATCTCTATACTAAATATCACGTCTATCCGTTCATCCGATTTGATGTGAAGGAAGGAAACAATCACACTTTCGCATTTGTAATATTGATATGGTTATAACAAAGAACCAGCCCGAGTTATAAGATCTGACCTGTCCAATATGTATTTCTATTCGGAAAGTGTTTTTGTTACGCTTCTATATCGTAAGTAATATTAGTTTTATTAATTACGTATAATAATTTAATTTGTAATTTTACACGTAGGTACATTATCAGAGATGCAAAACAAAGTATGATACAAGGAGATAAGTAACCCATGAAGGGTTGTTGCCTGTAATAAATACTGTTTCTGAGAAAAAAAATTGTAATGATTTTAAGACAATAGATCTTGTGTATTTTATCAATTTGATTTTTTTATAATTAAATACTTGCTGATTTTATATTATACGATTATCTAAACCCATCTATATTCATATACCCATTTTGTACTTGCCCCTTGAAAGATTAACAAGCTTTTGTCACGTATAATGATGTTTGAGGGTTTCAGTTATTGAATTAAAGGTCTCATGGCTACTCTGATTGTTATAATGATGGTCGCTTTATATTAACTTAAGCACACTAGCAGTGCGTCAAGCGTCATTGCGCGTGAAGGCGGGCGGGCGGGGTCTGAGACGGGCAGTGACACGCCGGCCTTTACCACGGATACGCGTCCCGGGATCCGTAAGCCACAAGTTTCCACCGCCCGCCCACGATATATCCCCTAAATATCGCATTGTCCCCACAATGCGAGATTTGTGAATTTATTTGGACCATTGTGAAACGGTGCTTGTTTATGTGAACCGAGGATTACGTTCCAAAAGTACGTAGCGTTAAATCGGAATATATATACTGTATACAGTAAAAGTATTTAAATTCACTTTCCATTTTATGACATTTATTTTATTAGTATTTTTAAATTTCAATATTATGTGTGCTGGTAATGGTATATATTTTATTATAATAATTCGTCGTCTATTCCTTAAAATAGCAGTGTTAAAGTAAAATATTTATATATTTTTTTCATATAAGATAAAAAAGAAAAAACTCATTGATTAACCTTTAAATCCCAATTGAAATATCAACTTATTGATTTTTTTCCAGTAAATTCATAACGAAATGCGATTAATTAACAAAATTATTCCGGTATAACATTATTATTTAAACGTTATTAATTTGGCGAATTATGTGCAAACAATGAAACCCGCCCACTCCATTAATTACGCCGCTACAACGATGGAGTAGCGATCTGGAGTCATGGTTTTAATTTAGTGTAGGCTTCAGGCTTCACCCTTCTTTACAATGATCACCTGTAGGCAGAGCGTTCAGAAGCACTAAGAGACGGTCTTAAATACTTTTTTTCGCATTATGTATTCTTTTCACTGAAAATTGTTAGCATAAATTGTGTAGAACCCAATTAATTTATTATCTTATAACTAACTATTTGTAAAATGAAGCTAAGAATGGAATAAATTACTGTTGTTATAAGGTACAAGATGTTACAAAACTTCGATGTTCACAAATATTCAACATTAAGTATTTTTTGTAGATAATTATCGTTGTAACCCAGTAAATATTCCAAAATTCAGTCTTTTAATATTTGAAAAACGTAACCTTTGTCGCCTCTCACACTGAACAGCCTATAATTTAGGCTGTTCAGTGTGAGAGGCGACAAAGGTTACGTTCAGTGTGAGAGGCGACAAAGGTGACAAGATGAGATAATAGTTATACTTATAACTATTATCTCATCTTGTCACCTTAGATACTATTTTTCCTTTCCTAGGTTTACCTTCATCGCCCTAGGTCTTAATAAATCAAATCGGACTGGTACACATTCGTTGTCTCGTTTCGATGCCATTAAAGTCTCGTTATACAAATTACTTTTATCTCTTCTAACTATCTGTTCTAATGTGATCATCAGTTTTGGGTGGGAAGATCCTAGCTGACGAATTAGCCAAGCCGTCAACCTGTGACCCCTTCCAAGCTGGTTGGGTCTTTTAATTTTATTATTTTCGCAAATATATACCTAGGCACCGTTAAGGTTAAAAGATATCGTAAATATTTTTTCATTTGTAATTAAATTACGCCTGAATTCAGTTCCATCCATAGTTCTAACTTCTAACGATTATTGAAGGTATATTTGCATCTTACTGTTATACGTCCCAACACAAACCGCAGTTTCAAACCACAATTCTGTCTTTCCTTTGAAATATCTCGGGAATACATTTTTACCCAAAATCATTTCAGTAATAATTTCTGAATTTCAGTAAATCTTTCGTATATGACTCGAAAGAGAATAACTTCCGATAATATATCACTCGGGAATATATTTATCATTGATACTTGATACAAAAGCAACATATTATACTTATTATAATATATATATAACATGTAAGGTGTTGCACCTGTATTCCATATTGTAATAATGTAACATGTCAAATGTTGTGTGCTTATAAATAGCTCGGAATACATTGGTACGGTAGCTAGGATCTTAGTAAAATTAATCTTATGAATGTCTTAAACTATAACTATTTTCATTATATATATAAAATTCTCATCAAAATCAGAACCCGTATTTAAAGTCTCCAGTCTGTTCAATATTACGTTACTTTTAAACACAAACATCCTCGAGTGGAGTGAAGGGTTGTTTTAAAATTTAAGCTTTGCGGCGATAGTAAACTTTGACATAAAAACGAAGATAAACTTCAACGTCAAAGAACTATTAGATAATTTATCAAAAAACATCATGAATTTTCCACATGACAAGAAAATAAAAAGTTTAAATTTGCGTGTATTTTGAGACGAGGAATATGTCTTTGTACGTCAGAAGTAGCACATAAAACCCCAGCCGTTTCAGCGATGTTTTATCTTTACCTGTCTTAATTTTGTTAACGTATGTGGAAAGTCTCGCTATAAAAGGATACATACTTAGTTAAACCATGCATGAAAAAGTAGTATGGTGCGACGCTCTACAACTAGGGCGTGTAGAATTAAGTTTTCGTATCGTTTACTGCCTGAATGTTTAAAAAAAACCTTATAACGTTTGAAATGGAAAAATTACAAACTTTGCGGAAATTTTGCGGATATTAAAAATAAATTGTCTAAATTGATACCGAATTAGGTGATTTAATTGGTTTTGACTAAGCTACCTGGATACTTTAGCAATCAGATACTTAGCAGGGCTATACAAATTAAGCAAAGGGCAATACTGAAATGCAGTCGTATTGAGGCGGCACGATTGGGTAGTGCTCTCGCTCACGCGACAGTCAGAGGCAGTTATGTTTAACGCGTTTTGTGCAGTTATTAGTTATCAGTAGAACATTGGAGGGGAAGAGGGAAGAAGGCAATACAAGAATTATGCGTAATCGTGTGGATGTCACTATACATGAAAATGCTCCGATAGCCCTTATTCTATAAAAAAAAAACACATTTTATTTAATTTGTGAAAACGTATGCTTATGTTAATAGTGTTAGTTAATTATTTATCTATCATTATACTTAAGATTTGATTGATTAACTGTTAAAAACTTAATATTTTAACTTAAAACGTATAAAGTACTTCGTATACGAAACTTACTGCCGTTATATATTTAACTGATTTCTAAAAAGGGGATTCTAGGTTCATAGGGAACTGTACAGTGTACGTGATTGTAAATCATTTTTGTGTGATAAATAATGTAATATCAAGGGGCATTTTCTTTCGTTAGAATCTGCTATCGGCACTGTTCAATATTGGGTAAGGGCAATTGTTAGGACAAGCTCATGTTGGATTGAGATAGATTATGTCCTGTACAATTCGGTCATGACAAAGGACACCAAAGACAAGAAGTTTTTAAGAGAACAACTTTAGCCTCTCTGTCTCCTTTCATCATTTTATATTTTCAAGAAACTTTACTCCGGTCTTTCTTTTATTCCTTGTAGAAGTTTTCATCATGAAATCCATCAATTAATTAAACGTTGGAACCATTTGTGTTCACACTAGCAAAGGTTTCTTGAGGGTGTGGTTTGATAGTAACGTTGTATCATAGTGATCCATGTTTCTCTGTGTGTTGTTTTCTCCCCTTAGGGAACTGGCGTGAATATGTGTTGTTGTAGTTGTCGCTATTTTCAATCACCATTTTTTACTTTCACTGACATGTTAGTTACAAGCCCTATTCCTTTAGAGAAAAGTGTATTCTTAAATGTCACAAGGTTTTAAAGCAATAAAATTATTTAAGCCATTTCCATCGCAGATCCAACATAGAACAGCTTACAAATTATTACTAATAGTGGAAATAAGAATAAAAAAATATAAACGTTACGGATAAGTTTCAACGGTGTGTTTGTGCGGGTCTTAAATCCGATGTTGCCGAAAACCGTCCGTGATCTATAAAAACTAGTGGTTCAAATCGTCTCAGTTAGTTTGTAGTAAAATACGTTTGCGGCAGATCATCTAAAAACATTTATAATTGCGAAGTCACATACGTAATAAACTTGTACTGGTCCTGTTTGGCTGCATGTTATAACAAAGATATATGTCACCTGAAAATGCTAATTTAGCTAAAAGTTTTAAGAAGCTCTCAAGAACTTAAATTTTACTGCAATGTTTTCTCCTGAGAATTTTAATAAATTTGCCATCTTTCGTGCGAAAATTTATAAGGTGAGAATGTGCTTACTTCAATGAATTTACTTGAAAAGATTGAAGTAAAAATGTACATCAAATCTTTTATGAAGTTACACTGACACACATTTATATTAAGCGTATTAATTTATAGTTTCGAACGTGATTTTTTTTTCGAATTGTTTTTGCATTTTATTGTTTCTTTTTATATCATGATATTCACTAAAAGTATTTAAAATTTACATAATCATGTGTGTTGTCGTGTCGTGGTCATTGTTGTAATGATTATTTTTTACTGATTAATTGATTTCTTTATGTGTATTCTTGATTATATTGATTAGTTAGTAAGAGGCACGATCGGGGAAGTACGTCTCGTTAACACAAGACCGGCGTAAAGTGACAGCTGTGCTGTCGCGTTTCGTGCGGCTCACTGCTCGTTTGCCCCCATATATCATAAAAAAATATTCAACAGTAAATGTTCAAATTGCATTTATAACATTAAAAACCAATGCATTGCATTATTACCATATTATGCTTATTCTAATTTTGTCCAAAATATCCAGCTGTGAGATAGATTATTTAGCTATATATAGACAAGATCTTTCGTGGATATGGACATTGAATGACTTAAGAATTTGAATTTTTTTTCGTTTAGTCTAGTTTAGTTTAGTCTAGTTTAGTTTAGTCTAGTTTAGTTTAGTTAGTTTAGTTTCTAACATATTAATTACTAATAATACCATTAAAATTATCAAATAATAAATACAATCTATAGAAATTAACGTATTTTGACGCATTTATATTTTATTTAATGGACAATTGACATAACCTAAAATCTATTTTTTTTTATTTTTTTCTCATGTAAAAATTCCTGAAGTTTCATGACAAGACTTAAACAATGTTTCAATTCTAATCGGCGTCGGGATAAAAAATGAATCTTAACTTGCCATTATTCTTTCATAACTTCATGATTCAAGAGACCTGCGTACGGTGACCAAAGAATCTTGTAACATAACACACACACACAAAATACAAAATTTAGGTACAGTTTTATTATTTAAGCTGTAATAAAAGAAAACAAATAAATATTATTCGTCTTTTTAGCACTTTAACTCTTACTTTTCTTTTCTATCTAAAGAAAATACCGTCAGACCTATTTAAGCATGTTAGGTAGTTAGTTATTTGAATGATTTCAGCATTAAACATTTTCGACTTTAATGTCTTTATTTAACGCAATTCTGCAATTTTTGCTCATTAGGGTTTTGGATTCAACGAAACTTTTTGCCAATACCTACCTTGCGGAGAAAAGAAAAGAATGGCAAGCGCTGCAAAGAAAAGAGCCAAGCTCTTAAATTAATAACATTAATTATGATGATGAGCAAAAAATGTGGGTAGGTTATGAATAAAATTGGATATACTAGTGCACTACTTTGCTATAGTGAGCTCTACATTTATTATAGTAGGTAATGTAAAAATTGTCAAAAGAGATGAAAAAGAAACTGAAGATATGTTTAATCCAACTTAGTCACTAATAATATTTAATTTAGCTATTAGTGACGTAACAGTGGTAGCTAACTAAGATAGAGATATTTTAGATAACTTTCATTACAAATGCATCTTTCATATTACTATTTATAGAAATATAACGCCATTATTTTTAACGGATTTATTTTTAATAACATTAGCTAGAGGAACAAAGATAGGAATTGTTTCAGTGTAAGAATACAATTAAAATAAAAAAAACATTTGAAATTGTTGTTGCAGCATACGTTCCGTACCTACTTATATTCTTAGTTACGCGCTCTAAATGTAATTTCTGAACGCGTTTTATTCTAGACATTTCTCCCGCACTCGAAGAATAATTGGAAGATCTTTGCACAATTTACTGGATTTTACCCACATTGCAACTTATCTTGCAACATCTTTCTTAGAATCTATTGTATTAGAATGAATTTCAGCAAATTATATACTTATACCTAAGTTATACGATATTTTATATCTATTTATAATTATTGATGAAATGGCCATTTACTTGTATATTTTACATTTTTGGTGTTTCCTATTCCAATAAATAGACAGATCGGGGTACTCTCATTTCGGTTCTCTACTCTAATTGGTGATATGCGACGTATCGTATATATCAATACTTTTTTCGGTACTTGACTGTCAATAACAATCATATATTGCAGAACAAAAAATAAGATATAAAACTACAACATACGTTTCTATCTATGTGCATAAATACTTGTATCCATGCGTTACACATGCGAAATAACTTTTTATTTTTTACGAATTTCCTTATTTACGAATTACGTAACATTAAAGTAACACATACACACACACACCTTAAAATACACGTCAAATATATAGTTCAAATGTTAGCATAATTTCAATTTTATTATTAATAATAAAATTGATGCAAGACTGAACAAAATATTGTTTTTAAAAAGAAAATGATTAAAGAACAATATTTTAGTAATTATAAAGCACAAATAGCCCAGTAGCTATTTGATATAAAAGCACATTTAAACCGCGTTTTTCAACGTATCAAATTTATTTCATTCCCTGGCGAGATTAAACAACAGAAAGACCAAAGGCTTGTATTAAAAATAAGGGTTACAGAAGTTTTGTTAAAAATTAAACATACACCTCTGTTATGTGCAGTGTTCACTATTATATTACTATATTCTTCTATTTAAACTACTTTATTTTTGATCATAAGCCTATAATATTATAAGACTTCCCCTAAAATAGGTCACAGTTATTAATGGAACAAACTATTTTTTCCGGAACAAAATTGTATCTTATCGGACAAGAAGTAATCACAAACTTTTAGGGATTTGTTGGTCCAATATTTTTCATGTGAAAAACGTCTGTTACGGGTCGAGTAATGTCAAAAAATTTATCTCCGCACACAGTTTTCGTGCTGACAGCCTCTATTAACCCGGTATTGACTGCTGTCTATTAAAGTTAGAAATCCCGGCTCTAACTGAATGGTGCTTTATCAAATCATATCTGTAATGAGACTCGTATTTTGAGCTGACGAAATTTCGAATTGGAATCAAAATACTGTTTATTGAAGTATCCAATAGAACCGGTCAAGTGTGAGTCATGCGGGAGAACGAAATACATTTGTGTATTAATGCCAAAGGAGTAGTTAGGCGTATGTTATATTCAAATTACAAAAAAAAAAACGATGATTTAGAGAAAAAAATAAATAATGAGCGACTTCAACTCGTATTCCAATTGTATGTGTCTTGAAAATAAAGTACAGGGTAGGTATTGTTGAAATATCGTCTCCATCGGCAACCTAATATCGTTGAGGCGTACGGTGAGGGTAACTAAAGCATCCACAAATATATATTTGAATATGTAATTGTATACGGATAGTGTTATTATTATATTTTATATTTTCCTAGCAGCAGTTTACTGGGTACGTAGTTATAAGTAATAATTATTAAGGCATTATGTATGATCATAGTTATTGCGCAAGGGATAAGTTGCCCTTTGTTTTCAATTTTTAAATGCAACCTGGCGTTGTATAAAAGCATTTGCCTGTTAAGTTTATAAAGTCCAAACTTTTTCTATGTTAGGCACAAAAATAAACTATTAACTTAAGAATATAATGTTTGTTTACATTTACCAATATACTTTAGGTGATTGAATTAGTTTTACTTAGCCTATTGTCGAAAATTATGATGGACTGATGATGTGATTGTTATCTGTAATGTTAGCCGGATGTGTTTCTATATTATCATAATTCATAAATTGACACACAAATTTATAAATTAACACGTAACTTAGGACGACCACATGTCCTCCCAAAGTGCTGCCACCTTGTCGTGGCTTCCCCACGCCTTACCTTGCGCGCCTCTGATCTCCAAGGCAATGGAGAAATCTGGTCTTTCGCCGAAACCAGCGTGTCGCTGGAGGGAATATGCTTGTATCCGGCACCCGCCAATTATAGCGACAGAAGACACCAGGGCTTTAGTCGGTAGGGGCAACCCAATACCCGACCCCGACACTGTACAAGTGTACACGGTTGAGCCACCCGGGCTCCTGGGTACCGTTTGTAAAGGTATTCCTCTGCGTTACCAAAAAAAAGGACGACCACATGAGTACATTTACTACAGCTGTTGTCTATTTTAAACTAGAATGGCAGGTATTGTCAATATTTCTGTTCATTTGCTTTTTATTTTAGATTATTCAAATACATAATCAAATCTCTTTTGCAGTGATCTCTGATTGACTTATCTGAAATCCTTGAATCGAGACAGCCAGTGATTTTTAAGACTATTATTTAGTAATTACTATGGTGAATGATACCTACTAAATAATAAATAATAACTGAAAATGATGCTATTTACTTTTATAAATGAACTTGCCGATAGCGATGAAACTTTATTTTGCAAAAGTCGCTAACAATTTCACAGAGTAATCAGAATATAATATTTAATAAATTTCTACATCTTATTATTACAAAAGTATTTTTTCGAACGTTTGTTGCAAGTTTTCCAATTACTTTTGTTCGAGCTTTCTTTAGATATTTTATATTGTACACATAACATAATGATATGAAGAGGAATGATAAATTGTTAATATTTACATTTGTGTTCCTACTACATACTACTACAGTTGTGGAATATTTCGTCATAGGTAGTTGCTGAGTGGGGTACTAATTAATTTGAATTGCAAGTCTCCTTTGCTCGGACTAAGTGCCTTATTACTTATAGGCTGAGAAACTAAGTGAGTTGACCTCACGCATTATACATACATACATTTTACTTGGTTGGTGGTATACGACAATATTCATTATGAATGTGTTGACTTTCGATATTTGAAGAGTTCTACGTAATTTTGTTGTTAAATTTAGAAATAACCATTGTTACAACACATTTGTCAAAGCTTTTTTATTTATGAGCAATCACAAGATCCTTAACTACATGAAACACTGAAAAACATGAAAAAATTAAAACCTGGCATAATTTTCTTATATAAACATAAAAAAATCACATTCTTTTTTTAAGAACTGCTCTTTTGAAGATTAGATAGATCATAAACGTTGTCTGTTATTGCCGAGATGTAAACCCGCTATCCTGTTTTTATTAGGATATTAGTGAAATGTTTACACATATTTTATTTACACAATTTTTTTGTACAACGGTGTCTTACTGTTGTACAAACCGACGCTTCGTTCACGTTTACGCTAGTACAATAAAGTAATAAGATTGTGTACATTACGTAAACTCAACATGTAATTGTCATTCTGAAGGTGTCTATCGAGCCAGAAAACAAAAGCGATGTTGCAGTCCACATGGATACGTGAAAATTATGGTAGTTATTATTCCGTATTTTATCTTCAAGGTTTCGGATTTTAATTTTGATTTCGGAGAAAGGAAAAGTATTTGTTTTGTCTTAAGGGCACATTATTTATATTCTTAAATCCATTTCAGACTTTTACTGTACGAGTGATGATGATTTACTGTTAAATTTTGTGGATCTCGCTCCCCATCATCTTTTTTGACATTTATTTAGTAAATAATAATTAGTTCGTTTTGTTTATATATTCTTTGCTTTATAGTTGTCGAAATTGGATAAAAGCTCATTACGATTTGAATTTTACATTACGGTAGCTTAATCGTTATGGGATATTGCTTTATTGGGAAATATTATGATGGGATCTATTGCAAATAACAAAAATCTTCCATACATATAGGAACCTAAAATTCAAGCACGTTTTATAGAGGTAATAATACTTCTAAGGGACTCTGGGATGTTTGAAGTATTATCCTTATGCACACATACACCAATAAATATTTGGGATTTAAGGGAGATATATTTTAATAAAAAAGTTAGAAATTGTTCTTATTAAAAATCACGTGGATAAAATGGCAATTATTTCCTAATTCCTTTTTGCAATGAGGATTAAATGTAAAACTGAATATTTTTTTCGATTCTTACATGTTTTCCATATTTACCATACTATATTTTGGCCCGATATAATATAAAATATATGTAAAAAACCATTTCATTAATCTGATGATGCTCGCCATCAAACCACTGTTTTTTTTTCCTCCAAATAGATACTGATAAAAACTTCCACTCTGTTTAAAAAGTAACAGCCTCCTGTTGTTGTAATATAATGCCATGTGGCTAATTATATTTTACAGAGGCACATACGATATCTTTTTACATCAAAAATCCACTTTCGAAATTACGAAATGAATATTTTATTTGTTTACGATGTTAATTGAAAATCCCATTTACTCTTGGTCAATTAAGAGCACTGATATATGGCTGTTCATTTGATAAGTTATTTGTTTGACTTGGAAACTGCGCTATTCGTTGATACCAATTGGAATACTCATGACCCTCACTCGTCGAGGTGGATGGGATTGGTGACATTAATAGGTATTTGTCATACGCCATCTGATGATTGATAAAAGCGATGAGTTAATTACTTCAGCTATACACAGCAGTGTATAGCCACGGCTCACGGTGTTCCATTCCACCCAACATTCCACTTTTGCGTTCCTCCCTCGCCTGAACTCTTGATTAATTTATATCAATACTGTCACTAGCATTTATGCCTTTGTGAAACTATTCAAAAATTAGTTTTAATATAACGGATAGTTTCAATAGACGATAGAGGGAGATTAAAATCTAATAATAAATATTTTGTATTAGGTATCGAGTTTGTAATCGAAATATTACGCAAGTATTTAATTAAAATAGAATGTTTTGATTAAACAGTTTTTTTAAATTGTATGTTTATGAAACTTCAAAATTCTATTCAGGATGAACTTTATTTGAAGAGAAGTTAATTAAAAGAGTATGTTCATTTATTTAAAAACACGTAGATAATATTTCGAATATCACGGTTCGTGAACACGAAACAAAGGAATAAAAAATACGAGTGCCTTATTCGTTCTGTCGCTAGTCGCACAGTGTTTTCACAACAAACTTCCAACTCGTTTCAGTGTTTGAATATGTATGAGACTGTTTGAACACATAGTGATCGTACTTAAAGTGGTTTATAATTAGCCATACGTAGTATTTAATGGTCATGCACTATGTGAAAATTTGCTTTATGAAACTTCCGCGGCGAAATTGTTCGCGAGAACAAAGTGAAGCCTTAAAAGCAGCACCAAACGTCGCACACAAAATTGAAATGAATTCTTTGTTTTTCTTAGTTACATCTTAGTGTTTTCTTATTATGCTTCTTTATAAACGATTTCATTCGATGTTTCACATTTTGTTCCTCGGTATTTTAATACCAGATACATATTTAGTGTCAATGTTTAGGATTTATGACGTTTTACCTTTTTTTAAATTGAACTTATGGTCTGGAACTTTAAAGATTCATTAGATAATCCAATTTTAATATATTTTTATACAACATTTGGGCCGATACAATTGTTATTACCATAGTATATGTTTTTACACAAAGTGAAAATGAAGCATTTAAAATTAAAAAATAATGGTTTGCGATAAACTACGAATATCATGCTGACTTTCTCCTATAGAAAATATTTTATTTACTCTTTGTAGCTAGTTCCTGTATAGTGTACTTACGCGGGGTAGATCGATCATCCATATTTGGATCAGTCACTTATATTTGGCTAGCAGTTAGAAATATAGATGGCCGATACTATGTTAAATCCCTATCTAAATTCATAAATACTCATATATATATTGAATTGAATATTGAAAGGAGATTTGAGCTATAAAAACGAAAAATTTGGTTAGAGATAAAACTAGCTTCGAGTTCTGAATAAGTGAAAATATCGCCGGCTGTGTGTGATTATGGCACGGACTTGAGAAGGGTCGCCCCGAATAAATAGATGAGAGTTTGATTTTTGTTAAACATCGTAATGATTTTTCTGTTCTATTATAGTTAGACTGGCCATAAATACTGTTACTATTAAGAATAAAAAATATTACATTTGAATTTGGAATCTGTTATTTTTATAAGCTTTTTCATAGTGTTATCTAATTTTGACGCTAATACATTGTACAATATTTTGCGATATTAAAATGGAGTGGGGTGATAAAGAGAACAGAATCGCAGTGATTGCATTACACAAAGTAAGTATGGAGCCAAATGCAATTTTTAAAACTCTCCATACACTGGTATTAGTCAAATGTTTAGGTACTAGGCTATTAATATGTACAATGAGACTTCCTCTGTCTGTTGTTGGTCATAAAGCTCGGTCCACGCAGTCTTGGTTGGAAGTGAACGTCTCGGAGCTGAAGACTGGCCGTCGTCTATTCCCGATCTCAACCTGCTGGATTATGATTTATGGTCAGTTTTAGAGAGTATAGCTTGCTCCAAACGCTATGATAATTTTTGGATTCCCTAAAACAATCCATTCGATTGGCAGTGAAGAATTTCCCCATGGAAAGAGTGCGTGCTTCTATTGATAACTGGCCTCAACGACTGTATTGCATTTTTTATTGTATAACTTTATTGTATTTTTAATTGTTTTATATTTGTGTACTAAACTAACACACTGTCAAAGTAATAAATCTTATTAGCAATAAAATTTTTTTTTTTTTTCTAAGTGTGTGCAATTTATGCAATATCTTTTGTGCATACTCTTGCGAGGTCTATTACTGTTTAGATTGAGGTACCATCAATAAAGCGACAATGTCTACAAAGTATTGCAACTTGAAATAGTAATCAGATAGTTTCTTTTCCAGAATTGACTGAGATGCAAAGTTTCGATCTCGTTGGTATCGTTTAAAAGTGTCTGTACCTATATACACGTATATAGCAATGACTTATGAGTATTTTTAGACAATCTCAAAACTTATAGATACAAGTACTATACTGATACTTTGTTCCTAAGTATCGATGTGAAAAATCCTTGGTATCGGAAGGAAACTATCGAATAAGTACTTGTATTGTTTCATCCCTTTGCAAAATGAAGACTTTAAATCCATAAAAATGTTTTTTTTACTATCCGCCCTCATCTTTATGCGGACTGTCGTTCGCACTACAGTTCCGGATGCAAGACAATCAGTCTGTATAATTGCACTGGATGTATTGCATTCATGTACACGATAGATTTTTTTCTCGTAATCCCGTTTACACCCATTGTTATTTTCGATTTGAAATTCACGTTTATTCGATATTAACGACTGGACTTCAATATTATATATTATATTGAATAAAATGTGTTTTGTTACTAAATGAGTGTGTTTTACAAATACGTGGTGGGAATATAAATAATAAATACACGTCACACATAAATGTTTTTTATTGTACATTTCAAGTTAGAAAGAAAATCATCAAATCATGAGAAATTTTCCGTTGTAACGCATATAATATATATATAGGTCTTCTGTGATAGCAATTAAAGCTATGGGACGTCTGTACACATTATATTATGTTCAAATGTCTGACATTAGTACAAACAGGGAATACACTAGTGAATTCAATGTGTTACTGCTACATGCTATTATTCAGTACGTATACATAAGTAAACTACAATAACCGTAGGGGAGACCAGGGATGAACGTAACAATTTTCAATATTATAGCTATATCTCATAGACCTTTCTATACATCAAAATTATAATTGGCACCCATGATATGTTGATCTTTCAACTATCTATAAGCACCAATTTAAATGCAGCAGATATTACAGATTATGAGAAAAACGACCAGATATAAAAATAGGTATTTGTTACTATCATCCCTACTCCTAGGGTTGGTTGTAACAGGGTATGGGGCTGGTTGTAACATTGTAAATAAAAACATAAATACTATCATAATCAACATATTTATTTGTAATCAGTCTTTTAGGTTTCAGATTAGTGTATCAATAACACTAATCTGAAACCTAATAAACAATGAGATCTCAAAGAGATAAACAATTATGGCAAACATAGCTTATTTCGTTATTAGTGTATTCTACATGAGCCCACAACTGATACTCAAGGCACTGTATCCATTTTTCATTTGACCTGCTGTTTGAAAAGAATTCCATGCAAATAACACGGATACAATCTAAGCCATCCGAATTATCACTATCTTTAGAGTGGTAACCATCTATTTTCTTCTTTTGAATTTTATTTCCTATTAATCTAAGGTTCTAACTCACGCTGTGGGTCTGCTGACATTACTTCCACGTAAGGTACTGATGGTGACGTAACTGTATCAATCTGAGCATTTGTTGTAAGATACCAGTTAGGTAATGGGAATGGGCTTCTAATTACCGATTAGTGACAGAGCTGGACAAGAAGTCAACGTCTGTAAATGTTTGCGTAGTGACTGGCCATATCCCTGTGCAAGCAAAACCCGCCTGTACTGTAATGGTACTTTTCTGAGAATTACTTCTGCAACAAAAGAAAATAAATTTATAGTATTATAATATGTAAAAAGTATAGTACAATATGATTTAACGCATCAATATCATATTCGGGATGAAAGTAACAAGTTGTTACTTTCATCCCAATCTAA
>LUGF01042884.1:207376-217555 GCA_001625245.1 Calycopis cecrops
CCCCAGGCTACACGGGACAGCCCAGGATATTAAACTGTGCTGCCATGAAAGGGTTGGGGGGAGGGGTTAGGCCATCCGGAGCGAATCCGGAGGAAATTGTGTGCAGCATGGCACTACCTCTTAAAACCGAGTAATTCACATCTAGATACCATCAATACTTAAAACAATGTCAACAAAATGTCAATATTGAATAGTTTCCGATAGTTTTCATTTACATAGACCATAAAATGTTATCGAAAAGGTTATCTAGCTTATACACTACATCTTCCGTGGTCCGGTCAACCGGACTATGGAAAACAAAAAATATTCCATAGTCCGGTTAACCGTACTATAGATAATTTTTGTTTTCCATAGTCCGGTTGACCGGACAACTGAACTGTACCACGGGTGATAGACGATTATTACGAGTTATTTTAATACACGAATAAGTAAGCCGCTGTAAACTGATAGCTATGCTATCAAGTTTAGTGCGTTTTTTTAATTTGGAAGGAAGAACGTGTTATCCAAATCTGCATAATAGTTATGCTGATTCCTATCGGCCGCGGCGGTAGTCATCACAAAACCCCGACTTGCTCCTAGCGAACGAGCATTGGGTGATTTGTGAAGAAACTCGAAAATTTTGATTGTTATTATCAGTCAAAAATATTTTATATAAAAATATAGGTATTGCTTAAATTAAAATATTTGTTAAGTTAAATATTCTCAAAATTAGCGGTATTTTTGTTCCATTTTAGAGTGCCACAAATAAAATCAACTTTCGCTGCTTTTATGACCAATCAAACTTTTGTTAATGGATTAAAACATACCTTTTATTTGTAGTTTTATGATTGTTTAGAATCGTATTTTCGCTGCTGTAACTTAAAAATGAAATATAATAATTATTTGGAGCGGTATTTTTATCCCATTGGATATTTTATACAATTTTAAGTTAATTAATTAATAAAAGAAAATTTATACAATTTTAAGATAATTTAATAATAGATAATTTATACAATTTTTCATCATTGATTAATAAATATTTTTTTACTAATAAGTTAACTTATGTAATTAAAAAAAGACATGTGATTCAGAATATTTACTCGTTTATGCTCGCTCTCGACTTTACTATATTATATATTCATCTTAAAAATCACTAAAAATAACCTGTCTCCTAAATATTGCATATCTGTGAGACTTTCGTTATTCTTTCCATTCAACTCTACGAGCACTGCAGCATATAATTGAAAATCCCCGTGAGTGGTGGGCTTAGGATGCTTATGGGATTCGGTGAGATCATCCTAAATCTTCATCACTTAATCAATCGAAAGATGGGAAGACAAATGAATGGAGTGGGATGCTCCGGAGTAGATACAAGTAGCAAGAGCTCAGCCATCTTAGCGTTTATTGAGACCATTTGCTTAGAAATAGGCCAATACAAAAATAAGTATACCTAAATATTTTTTTAAACAGATAAGATCTTTGAAAAGATTTCATCTCTTTGTAGACAAATCTAGTGTTCTGGCAGTGTCAATAATTGCACATCGTTAATCTAACCAATCACAAAATACACGTAGCGCAATCACACCATTAATATTTGACAAAATTGACAACGACATGACATTCAGTAACGGCAGCCATTAGGTCCATTTCCAAGTCATTCGATTCGATTTGGTGACTGTTAGGGTCTTACGATCTCCTTTAATAGGAAATAGGTATAGAAAAGTGATTTTAGTTTATTGCTAAATATATTTTTGTAATACTTGTTTGAGACTTTCACGTTTGTTACACATATTGTGGTTATTTTACGGGTTTTAACACGATAAGACTTATTAAAGGTACTAGTTAAAACATATACCTGTGCTCGACGTTTCGACTGGGTTACACCAGCCGTGGTCACGAGCCGATATATTTTTTAACTAGTACCTTTAATAAGTCTTATCGTGTTAAAACCCGAAAAATAACCACAATATTTTTGTAATATTTTCATTGTAAGTCGTGTTTCTTTATTAGCTTCTGCTTCGATACTACTCCTCACCACAAAGTTTTTAGGAATTATTTTTATTGAAGACACTTTAAGCTGTCGGTCGCAGAATTTAGTTTTGGGACATGTTTTACTGAAACTAACATGAAACAAATTTGTTCTACTCTGTTTGAGATCAACATGTAATCGCATTAGAAGTTTCTGGACTATAAACGTAGACGGCCACATAGCTAGTTATGTTGTGCGTAATTTACACAACTTAACTTAACTTAAAGTTATACCACAGGATTGAGCTCCATTCATAGTAAGCCTTGGTTGATTCTTAACAATACATTAATAGATAGATAACAATTTATTAATAGGTAGTAAATAGGTAAGTTTCTTGTTGTGTACCAATGACTGAATTTTTGTTTTTATAGAAATAGAAATAGAAAAATCTTTATTCAGTGCAAGTTACATTTGTTACACAATACATAATACATAATCCATACTTATTATTTATACGTACTTATTAGCCATATGGCAAGATTTCGTCGGTCCTTTTGTTCTACACCGCCATCTGGTGGACGGGTGGAAGACCGGCGACAGTCTAGACTTAACGCCTATTTGTATAATTGATCGTATAAACGCGACTTACAATTTTATAATATGTATTATATTATCAGCTCTATCCTACAAAATAAAACCAACAACAAAGGAATTATTTATCTATATATTAATACGTGAAGCAAAAACTTAGGAACATTTTTACAAACATTGCGCGTACTGAGGAGCATGAAATTTGGAACATTTATAGTTTACGCGTAAGAGAAGTGCTGAATGCTAATATATTGTAACAAAAATGTTTATAAAGTACTTTAATTTAGTAAATAAAATATTACACACACTACCATGCATTTGACACATTGACATACAAGTTTCTGTGTTTTTTGCAAGTGTTGAAAATTCTATGTACATAAATTGTTTACCTTAGTTACAATGTCATAGCATGACATAATATGATATTTAGTTTTTAATTACAAAAAAGTTTCACTTAGATCGAATATCGATCTTCGCGGGTCCGCTGGTATAAGTAAAACGAAAATAGAATGTTCTACTTTATTCATTTTTACATACCTTATAAGCTATTTTATTTTACAGTTGTAAGGGCATCCAATAAGTTGTCATATAATTACTATGGAACCACCGTATTTTTATATTATTTAGAATTGGAAAAAGAAATGTGTGCAATTTAGTTTCTGTTTTTTGCAAACGCATTAAAAGTTAACCAAATGAAAATTTAATTTCGTTTGTTTGGTCGTCAATTTTATGTGTATGCGTGTTGTGAAAAATTGGTTTATTCAACAGAACGCTGTCTGCATGAACGATTCGGTTTATTGAGCCGTGAGTTGGAAACTTAATACGTACATAGTTGCAGTTCAAGTCCGCTTGCTGTATTTCCGCACGGGATGGGCTAGTACAATGAAACTCGCCCTAAGAATACATTTAACTCCTACATACTATTTGATGCATATAATATTATTATCGAGAAAAACGGCGTCGTGAGATCAAAGACTAAAGGCTTTTAATTCCACTTTTTATAGTACCCGTATCTCAACAAGAAAAATTGAACTCTTTAACGAATATTCTGCTGCCCGTCTATAGGTCTCTCCGTTTGACAAGATCTTTTTCTCAGGAACGCGTTGAAGTACCAAACTTAAGTTCATAATCATTATTTATACCAAGTTTTTCATATTCACCTACCGTATAAAGATCTCAAATTTCGGTGATACTTTACGAGAGGTAGGTATAGTAAATCAATCTGAGTATTGTCCTAGGCGTGGCCATTTGAGAGTATTCATTTGCATACTCAAACTCTAAAAAAAAAACCATGAAACAATACATTAAGACAGAAGTAAAGGTATTTTTTTAGTATAATAAATGCTAATGTAATCATAGGGAACATAAACTTTTAGGGGCTGTTTCACAGTAGTTTTCTTATAGTTAAAACTAACAACCAAGTCAATACTGAACTCTTTACCACTACCTAAATGTTTCATAATATTCATTACTGCTAAAGGAAACTAGTGAAACAGAAACTTGTAAATTTGCGATTAATAGAAAACATTTGAAACAGGTCCTAGGTATATGCCATTACTTAACAAAATGACTACATACTATGTTTCCAACTCGGCTTGCGTAAACATTCAATTTATAAAATGTAAAGACATGAAATAAATGTATAATATAAAAATGTAATAATATTCGAAAAATATGTCCTATATTTTGAATATTATTTGATATTATCAAACTTCTTTTTAGGATATATAATATAAAGTTTTATCAAATTATTATTTCTAATACTTTTCTGAATAAAATATAAATTTATGAAGGGTTAGACGGGAAAGCTTCAAATGAAGTTACGGTAGTCTTCGTCAAAGGGTCTTCACGGCTAATAATCTGAATATATTATAAGATTCAGAAGCCTGAATGGAATATCAATGTAAACGTTACTTCTAGATAACACAGACAATATAATTTTTATTTGACTGTTTGCTTGAATACATTTATTTATATTGAATGTTTATACACCATTTATTTTCGTTCACATTTGCAGAGGGTTTTAATGAATGTTATAACACTGAAGTTAATTACTTTTGTTCTATTATATATTTAGGTTAACAAAGCGCTTGCGGCGCGGCGCATGGAAGGAGCGTGGCGACTATGTGCCTGATAAATATTAAGTCATTCGGTTGTATTTCAAGATGTTTTATTGTCTGTAAATTCTTACCTGACTGCGTCAGAATGGGTAGCCGGTGTGAGCCGGTGGGCGATATACGGGTTTTCTTTGATCTCACCTTAGTAAATTGGATCAAGTTAGTTTGATTAAAGAAACAAGAACGTATTTTTCAAGAGGAATCCCTATTTGTTATAGACTTATGAGTCTGGCACTGGCTTACACTATAGTTTTATATTCCGCTTTTTTGTTTCCATTATTAATAATATGTTTTTTTTTGTAATCGCAGTTAAGTAGGATACTGAATTGGAAAATTTAATTTTCATATTCATTATCCTACGTGCTCTTAACAGAAATATTTATTGTAAATATTTTAATTCCCCCAGTTGCAATATATTTGGATTCCACTGAAAAAATACTCACACATATATATCTAATATTGTATATGTTATTGTGATTTTTCATTTTCGATCCGGGTGTATGTCCGGAGTCAGGAAGTTGGCGGTGTTACAGGCCTGTGCCTCGGAGAGTACGTTAAGCCGTCGGTCCTGCGCTTGGATTCTCTCCGATCGTGTCCGATTGCTGTCCCATCGGAATATGAGATTGAGGAAATAGAGAGTGCACTTGTGTCAGCGCAAACATTTGGGTACTATTGTAGGTATATATTTCTACTGGATAAAAAAATTAATGCTAATTACATACGAATGTTATACTATAAGTATTTAATTTAGATTATAATCAAGTATATATAGATGGATACATGATTCTGTCTGCCTCTTATGTAACTTTCGTAGCACCAGATAAAAATGGCACCATCCAGCTGACTTGTTAATAAAAATGTAACGAAAAAGCCGGTTTTTTGTCATTAAGATTAGGTATAGTAAATGTAAAAACAATAACCAAGCTTTACCGACAATGTCTTAAATCACTATATATGATGATGCATGCGTTAATATCGACTTTTATGAAACTAATAATTAACATTAACTCATGTCACCATTAATTCGTTTTAGACACGGGTGTAATAGTTGGCGGAGTCGACTAAGTTTAAGCTGCCTTCAGCCGCATATACGTGAAACTTACCACTGACTAGTTCTCGATAACACCGCACTACCACTTTTATTCAAATGAATGAACTTAGTTCATACTTTACGCCGTCGAGTGTGTGCATGCATTCTTAGTTTAATTTTATTGAATCTACTAAAATCCAAATTTATTACTTCGAACACCGGGATTCGTTTCCAAATTAGATTTAGCACAGCATCGAGCTTTTGTGAATGCAATGTTTCAGTGTGGGAATAGCCGTCAAAGAGGCGAAGAATTCGATTGAATTTATAGTTCCTTCTATTGGAAAGATAGGAGCACTATGGGCCAAGTGTCAGAGCAGTTTTTATTGGTAAATTGGATTTTTCAGGAATGCTGCATCTTTGGAATTACAAGTTCTTGTGGTCCCTTAATATAAATATGTGATGTGTTTTTTTTTTATTTTTTTGTATAACTGGCTGTGAAGTGTCCTTAACAACGATTTTTTTAATCTATGTCAGCTGAAATAGAATAATAGAATAATAAATATGTACACATATTCATGATATTACTTCCTAGTGTATAATATTACTGTTATGGACATAACAGAAGAAATATGCTCATTATAAGAAAAAAATCTTCACACAGGACAGTCTCCTAACACCAGTGAAAAAAAATATATTTTAATCAATGCCTATACTACACCGGGGGCTCTTTATGGAACCAAATTCGCCTACGGGAGTGTTTCATTGGTGTTTGATTGTATTGTTTGTCCTAGGAATTAGTTTTCGTCTTTCAGAACATAAGCCTTTCGTTGACCAAATAGTCGGTTTTCAAAGACGGTCTTATCGCGATTACGTTCCCAATTCACATTAGTAACAGAGGCTGTAATCCATGGAGTATCTGAATTTGGCATTGGCTTTTACGGTCAACAAGACAATGAGAAAAGTGATTTCATTCTAATCAGTTTTTCAACAATGGTAGGAGTAAATTTACTTACCTTTGACAAAATTTACGTTGTTCTCATATTTTTCGTGAAACACATTTACATAAGAAGTGGAAATGGACAAAAATATAATTAAAGTTTTTAGATCACATTATACTGTAACTCTCTAATTCTAACTTACTTCATTATAGGCCACTGGATTTCGCGATAGGGCATATTTATGCAGCCATGAGTAAGAAATTTGAATAACTTTTCACATTAATTCTAGTTATTAATGTATAAGACCGTAACCATAATATATACAACAAATACATTCTCTCGTTCGTTAATACAGTGGTATATTGTTATTATTTAATCTCCGACCTACCCTGTAAGTGCTTTTTGTTTAAATTTTACATTTATTTCTATCATTATATATTTTCGCTTTTCATTTTGAAGTATTGAAATAAATAAATTTTTCAAAATATAGAAAATCGAATTTATTATAATATCTACAAAATAATTATATCAAATATATAATTACCTACTACTCTTGTAGCTAATTCATAGTATATTATACCTACACAATAACATCCAGGTTTACTTCCCATTACTGCGATAATGTGCCTGGCTATAAACGTTATATAAAACTACTTTTAGATAAATAATTTATTTATTTAGCTCTACGGTGTACTTGTATATATATTGTTTATATATATCTCCTGTCTCGTGTCTTGAGTAGTTGAGAGTTCCGTGAAGCGGAATACTATTCTACCTTCACGTCGATATTAAACCTGGGAGAACGGTAATATACCGGCTGCACTGCGAGCGGCCAATCCACCTGCATTAGGTACGTAGTGTCATTTACCATTCACAATCCCAGCAATGCAATATTTTTGCCAATTCGATTTGGCACTTCTTTTTATGTTCTTTGTATTTCGTTTGATTTGCATATTTATTGGTATTCGCAAAGGATTGCTATAGAGAGCTTATTTGTGAATGACAGACACGATCGCATAACACGATAAAAAGGCCTCATTTATGGAAAAATTCTTCGCTTCCGCGTGTATATGGTGCCACTTAAGCAGCAGATTTTTTGAAAATAGAATTTCAAATTGGATCGTGGGAAGCGTTCCGATAACTTTCCTTTTAATAAATAAAAAGGAAAGTTACTTAAATTTATTTTAATTTAATAATTTACTTAAAGGACATTAAATTACAACACATATGACCTTTGTATATTAAGAACAAAATACGTATAAGAAAATGATACAAACGACTTAATTAGAATTTGTTAGCGTTTAAGAATATTATCATATCGTCTCAATTTTACTTAGTTTTTAGGGTTCCATAGTATGCGGGGAATCCTAATAGTTTCATCATGTCCTTCTGTCTGTCCACGGTTTTACTCAGAGACTATACGTACTAGAAAGCTGTAATTTGGTATGGGTATGTAGATTAATCATGGCAAAAGGGAGTAAAAACAAATCTTGATTTTTTTTGTAGTAGCTCTCATACGAGTATGAAGTAATGTGTCTTTCTTGTTTAAAAATCCATGGTCTATATCGTTAATACGTCTTTGAATAAGATAATGAGGTTGAGAACGCCATTTTTCGATATCCGTTACTGAAATATTTGGTTTTAAAGTATACTATTTTTATTAGCGGTAAGTGTCCCTCTCCTCTATTTTCCCAATGCGAAAGTTAAATGTAGACACGTGAAAAAAATTACAGCAGTTATTACTTATTACTGCTACTGAAAAGTGGGACTCTTAACTCTAACAAAAAATTGTACCTACTTTATATACAAAGTTACTTTTTGGTCACCCGCCAAATTTTAAGGTTTGGTTCCGGATTATAGTCCGGTCAATTTAGACATAAAAAAGTGGTAAAATAACAAAAATTCCCGGAAAGCCAAATATTGGTGACTACTATATGACTATTATATGACTCTTAGAATCGCGATATCTCAGGAATGGTAACTGTTAGAAAAAAATCATTGATACTATTTTTGTAGATAATTTTAAGATCTACAACTTTGGTTTGAAGTTTTTTTTGATAAAACTTACTGTTTTCAAGCAAAATCCAAAACACCTGGAATTTTGACCTTTGACCTGGCATAACTTTTTAAGCACACATAAGATCGATAGGGACTTTTAAAACTTGATTTGTAATGGCAAACTCTAGGTCTCCACCAAAATTTGGCTTTCCAGGAATTTTAGTTATATCAAATGTCTATATTGACCGGACTGTTAGCAATACATTATATTTATAAAATAAAAAAAAGTAATTAAATATAATTATTTTGTCCCATGTTATAAACATATTTCTTGGTCATGGCATCTGACTCGCGAGTCGGGACGGCCGGCGTCACTGACGTTGAAGTCGATAGGTACATTTCGTGTGCAAACAACGATCAATGTATTTTTAAGGACCATTACAAATCGATTTTTATTTAACAAAATATTACAAATAGACGATAAAATTTAAAACACAATACTTCCGTATTTTAACATTTGGCCGGTGACCAAAAAGTAACCCTGTATATCATGATGGTATTTAAAGGAAAACTATCAGGTCAGAGTAGGAAGGAAAAACTGAAAGGCTACCAACTTTTAAAATGTACTCGTTATAAATTTCACTGAAAATTATTTGACAATAGTTAATTACCTTAAAAATAACTATTTTATTATAATTGTTTTTAATATTTACAAACTACGTATATATAATAATTTTTGTACTCGATATTAATAAACAGGCAGTATCTTGAATACTGACTATACAAATTATAGCTAAATACATAAGAAATCACAAAATGAGATAACGGCCCGGCAATAGGCCCTTGCCTAGCAGCCACCTCTGATGGTAATGATGGTATGGAACCCTTCGTGCGCGAGCCCGACTCGTATTTGGCCGGGTTTATTTTATATATATGCACATATTACCTTTATGTAGGAAAATAGGTTTATTCTCTTATTTTATGTAAATAAAATTTCAAAGAAGTATGTTAAATTTCACAGATATTTAAAAATATAATGGTATTAGATTATCGTCTTTTTCCTAACGTTTTCACAGTCTATCTGTTGTCTTTTGTTATTATTACAATAGTCATTCTTTTTCACGTATTTTGTGAACACGACTGTGTAGTAATTAAAGCGTCACTCGGCTAAAACGGGAAAATAAATTGAAAAACCGATTTCGTGGTAAAAATACGCGTTGGAAAATATCACTTCACGCCTCTTGGATCCCGATCGACAACGCTCTGATATTCGTATTTATTTTAGCCGCGTGCAATTGTTTTATATCTGTACCATTGTCATGATAATTAATTAATTATTCTGTTATTACCTCGATTATATTAAAGTGAGTTTCGTGCACTATTTTTCACTTGTTCAATATGAAACGTTTACTGGCAATGATATCTTCTAAATAATCAGTTCAAACTTTAAGAAAAATTTATCCTTAAGTTTGGATTATTTAACAGATAAAATAAAAATAAAAAGTGAAAAGAGCGCTTTTATGTTAGGTTTAAGTTTAATCATAGTCCGTTTTTTAA
>LUGF01042884.1:218061-228257 GCA_001625245.1 Calycopis cecrops
GTTCAAACTTTAAGAAAAAATTATCCTTATGTTTGGATTATTTAACAGATAAAATAAAAATAAAAAGTGAAAAGAGATAAATAGAGTTGTGCCACTATCGAAAAAATAATTATCGTTTTTTAAAAGTTATCTACACAGAAACGTGAAAGTTTTCTATAAAACGAATTAATACAATATCTTATGGTATATAGGATTAATAAATTAAAAAAAAACTGTGACACGCATATTTTATTAAGTATTTATTGGTAACCCCAAAATGGTTTTGTACTTTAATTTTAATTTAAACGTCATTTCCTGCGACATATCGTTAATAAAATGGCGTCCTCTGTGATTCCTTGTAAATTTATGGTTCCAGTATAAGGAAAATGTTTATTATGTTTTCAAAAATCGACATTAATTTACGGTATCATTATATTTTGTAAATTTGACATTTATACCTGTCAATTTAGTGCCTCAAATTAAGAAACCGATAGTTAGCCCTAAGATTACGTAAATTGTTATAGGTAATTTAAATGCAACGAGAATGAGATGCGACCTTTTGGAACGACGATTCGTCAGCATGCCGTACGGTCACTGCCGGTTTTATTTTATTCAAAGATTAGCTGTGTCCTGCGATTTAACCTGTGTCTATCTCTCCGAAACCATTCGTTTTTGGGTATAATAAGTACCAGTAAGTAGTAGAGGTAAGGCCACGCCTGAGGAATCAAACCGGCATGATCTCTGGCTTAACGTCGCGAAGTGGCAGCGACAGTCACGGTTCGTGCGGCGTCTGAGTATTCAGTGGGTCATACGAAAGAGTAACTTTTTAACATCTATACCAAATGTCATCTAAATCTTATTTCTTATCTTCTCTTCTATCTTTATTGCGCGCGGCTATACTTTCCGTGATCACGTGTATCTTTAAAACCGTTTTGTTGTTCCTACGTACTCTTCAATATTAGTCCTTTAACGTGGTAACCTTTTTATATAAACGTCTAGGCAACCCTCATCTGCTCTTCTTTATGTAGCGAATCACTGAATTCCGGGCCTGACCATTCGCCACATGGAATATAAATTGCTAATACTACTGTTGAAGGCTAGTAGTATCCTAGCCATTAATATTCAAGTTACGCAATTCTTTTCCTAATGAATTTCCAGACTTCGATTGTTCCTATATTCTGCATATGAAAGCTTGATTCAACAGTCTCTTAGTGTGATGATGATAAATTACGACTTAGGGATACTAAAAGTAGGTCGTAAATAATAATAATTAATCAAGTAACGGCCACTGACAGTAACAAATCTGAGCCGTTTATATACTTGTCAACGTTAATTATTAGGTATTTCCGAAAGAAATTGTTAAAGCATTTTGCACATTTTCTCTTTGCGTAGTACTACTGTAGTCCAAAAATAGTTTCCTCAACTTTAAAGTCTTGAGTTAGTTTGAAGAGATGCCAATTAGCAAGACTTGGTATGAATTTATTCAGAATAACTCACTTAGAGAAATAAGTATCTATCAAAAGAAAAAAGTAACGTCTGAATCATCGTTATTTTTTTATCCATTATAAAGCCAATGATTTAAAGGCCACCTAAAATGAAATTTACGATATAATAAAATTTAAAAATATTGTATGTTGTTAACAATAGTTTTTTCTTTGGTCTTCTGTAATTGAAGCCTGAACTCTCGGCTCTTGATCGTTCAGCTTATTTTTTGAAGTATTAGCAGGCAGACGGGAAGTCGGAGACTTTTGATCACTTTCGACGCCCACACACATCCGCATGATCATAACGCAGATGCATTGCCCTCCTTTCCTTCTATTCTCAAATCTCTTTACCGCGGTGTAATGCAGCACTACTCCGCTGTAATACAGCTCTACCTCTTATTTATATATAGTTATTTTTAAAATTTTAAAAGACAAAACTAAGATCAGTTACTGATATAATAAATTATACTTCCTCCACATTTGATCGCGTGTCGAATGAATGTCGCTTCTCTTCTTTACATGAAAGAGAGCTTGTGCCTTCTGCATATTCATGATCCTTCACAGCGAGCGATTTATAGCCGGAATTAAGTAATTAAGTAAAAATTGCCAGTAACAGTAAAACAGAAATTACGAGCTAAGAATGTTTTCTACTCGAGTATATAAGTAGCTATTACTCGTAAAAAAAGCTACAAGAAAAATAACTACATTCCTCGGATATTAAAACAGATGCAAAATTATTAAGCATGGGGGCTTTTACGAAACCGTAAATTGCTGGGGTTCTGGTAAAGTTTACAAATTAGCTCTTTTACTTCATTTTATATGTACGGAAACAACTCCCATAAAGCGAGTAAAGAAACGTGGTGGCCTAAACTTACTTGGTAAAAAAAATTAAACAGTAAAAAATTTTTTTAAAAGAATACATTTAATTAAAATGTAATGATTTGACATAAGTGGTTATATAGAAGCAAGGAAAAAAAGAAGGGTAAAATCTATCGTTGTCATAGTCATTAGGTATTAGATGATATATGTATTTAGCAGAGATAAGGGAATAATAATGAAAATAAAAACAGGTCAAGTACGTGTCAGGCCATGCACAGTGTTGTCGGGTTTCGTAGTTATGTTATGTTATTATCATATATTATATATGACAACTTTGAATTCACACTCGAAAAACAGAACTGAAGAAATAATTAAATGAAATACTTTTCCGAGGAGGTACATTTTATAAATTGGTAGCCTATACAAAATTTTCAAAATTTGCAATATGTAACGTCTAGTTTTTTTTATGGTATAGGGGGGCAAACGAGCAGTTGTAGCCATTTTCATGACTACCGACGCCCATAGACATCTGCATAGAGAATATACATATGCGCTGCCCCCCTGTCTCCTCCCACCTCCATGGGCATATGATATTATTATGCAATATATTACTAGTGGTTACATTTTGTTTCAATGTAGTACTTTTTTAAGAATGCAATTGAGTAGCGTTGGATATATAGGCGTATATCCAACGATACTCAATTATTATAGGTTTAGTGACGTACGCGTTGCATAATGCATTACAAAGGAGAAAATCAAAGCCCTAATAAATTACGCATTACAAAATATTTCATATAATATTATTTTAAATTAACTAATCGTCCGCGTCACCTTATTGACTCTAAATTGCCATCTAAAGCGTTTCTTGCAAATTAATCGACGGATCTCAGCCAGCCACTATAAATTATCTATTGTTAGGAGCCGATTCGACAAGCCCTTTTTTGTTCAATTCTTTACTCTGTTATCAATAGAAAATTTATTGCCTACTCTGAATTCAAATATTTCCTCTTATAAACGTAATGCGTTTCTTCAAATAGGCGCCGCTTTAACGAAATCAGTGTTTAAAATATGCATTCTCAAAAATTCGTTTTTCTTTATCTTAGTCAAAACTATATATTTTATACTATCGCAGGATTAGCTTGTAATGTAAGAAACAACGTGCATGGCAAACGAAGGCATGGGAACGAAAGAAATAATATTTCCTAAGTCTCAATTTTTTTTTTTCAATTTCTATGTATTTCATATTATATATTCATATTATACGACTTTTCGATTATTACTTACCAATAATTTTTTTTGGGAAGAGAACTTTTTTGGTGTATTTGTATACACATTAGTAATCATACCCTCGTATTAAGAAAAATATATAATATATAATAATATGAATACTGTCTAAACTGAATTCGAGCGACAGTGAGATAGATCTCCCTTATCACAGAATAGCGAGACGCCCACATGTTAACTTCATGTTTATAAGAGATAAATTGTTCTGGTTGAATGACGACTATCATCTTTAATTAAAGAGGGTTCGGAGTCTTGAATTGAAGAGTCGGCAGACGTTTCTCATATTAAATAATTCCAGAATAAAAGTTTTGTGTAGACGGTTTATATGTAAATATATCCCTTTCTATGTTAGGTATTCTTCTTATACTCCATGATTAGTTAAATATTGTAAGTAATAGATATAGTTTAATTAATTTATATCATCATCGACTCTTCGTCAGCAGGAGATCGTCCACTTTTTATTTTATATAATTTTATGAAATAACCTTTTTACGATTTCCATTCATGGTTTTACTCAAAATATGCATTATATTTCAATAAGTTCCATAAATGTGATGCAGTCTGAATTAATGTAATATTCCCTTTCAAACTTTTGACATTTAAATATAAAAGTTTGAATCGACGTTTGAAATTTCACTCGGTGGAGTAGGTAAGTCGATATCAAAGGAAGTTTAAAACTTGTGAACCTTACGCAGTTGAATAGCTACGGTTCTATATTTATGTGTACCTACTGCATATCGTTACACATAATGATTTATATTGGAATGTTGTTCTACTTTACCTATTTCATTAGACAGAATGAATTCTAATATATTAAAATATAAGCTTTACGGTTTTCCCCAATAACTTACTAACTCTAGAGTTAGGTAGAGAAGTCAAGGCAAATAACCTATGATATCACTGTGTTTATAATATTAACCTCATAGCACAGATCACTGAAGAAACAGATACTTCACTCCCATAGAAAATCAAAATTACCTACAAAATAGCAGTTGTTCTCAGCGTAGAGGTACGCAGACAGAGAGATGCACGTACAGGCAACTGTGTCGCTTATGTTGAATCGCGTCATCAACAAAGGCGTTCCTATGAAGATTTTAATTATTTACGTAAATTGCAATATATCCATCTTTTTTGTTAAAATATTATAACAGACAACGTTTACGAAGAGGCGATTTTTAAGCAGACATACTGCATTTGTGTTTGAAGTACTTACGGAATGTTAGCAAATATAATTTTTCTATTTTATTTTATCAGTTACAAAGACTACCCAAGGCTGCTCTTAAAGCGAGGCGTCTTTTTTCTCATGTATGTGAGCTTAGTAAAGGATAACCTTAATAAGAATACGCGTGCTAGTTACATTTAATCAACTCGTTTGCAAAAACATTTTTAATGAAAAAGCAAGTAGTTAGAAACATTTTGTCTTGTATTTTATTCTTGTGTGTTTTGGAAACGCTGGTTGCAATAAATACCTATGGACTAGCATTGCATAATATATAAATATGTTTTTTTTCTTTTAAATATGATCTGACGTCAATTGTCCTTATCCTGAAGATACAGTCGATTTCTTTTAATAATTGCTAGTAGACTGATAACAACAAACATGAACTTCTCCCTCTAATATTATAAAATTCCAATCGCCTTATTTTTGCGTTCATATGTATAATTGCACCAAAATCTGAAAAAGCCAGTAAGAATTGTGATTGATAACGATAATTGTGTGATAGCGCATACACAGAACTACCTTCTGTATGCAGACATATTAAGTTTTTGCGCTGACCTAAGTGCATTCGCTATTCTATCTCTCTCAGTCTCCTATTCGTCGCCCCAACCATTCTACAGATTATATTAAAATCATAGACCTGAAGCCTTGTACTAAGTAGGGCTTGTGTTACGTGTACAATAAACTTACGAAACTTTATTAAAAATGCCGTTAAACTACATTATGCATCCACCATTTAATTGTTGCCATGGGTTCCTTATTAGGCGTAACCAATTGCAACCAATTTTTTTTTATTTATTAGTTACGGAACCACTTATGGAGTGAGCTGCGTTCGTCCTTTTTCGATTAAGTAAATATTTATTTCAGTTTTGGCAATATGCCCATGAAGAGTCTGTATCAATACGCGTCAAAACAACAAGTTTGTAAGTAGTATGTTGACTGTAACCAGTACGTCCATGTTACATAATATGTATCATCATTGTCATGATGTTATGCGCTAATGCTATATCCTTGTACGTTGTACCGATTTTGTAGTTACTTACTCTTTACGACAACAAAAACATGATTTTTTTCCTATATGATATTTCCATTCACTTATTCAGATGAATTTACATTACCGGCAGGAGAAAAAACTAAATGTGACCGTAACATCAAAAGCAGTAAAACATATCTTCACTTTTAACATAGAAATAGTAAAAAAAGCATATCTTTATATACAGCCGAATTAAAATCAAGTCATTTGAGCCATTTCCTCGGAATAAGTAGACAAGAATGGCTCGTTTAAATTTAAAAGACATCAGCCTGGATATAGCTCTAATGTCACAAACGCTTAACGATTTTATTTGTATTTTTTTTATATGTAGTTTTATAGATATTAGTTATTTGGAATATATTATGACATTCAGACTTTATAGTATATTTTACAATATTTGTATAATATAATAATAATGTTTATTTAGGGTTCCGTAGCCAAATGGCATAAAAGGGAACCCTTATAGATTCGTCATGCCTCTCTCTCTCTGTCTGTCTGTCCGTCCGTCTGTCTATCCGTATGTCACAGTATTTTTTTTTCCGTAACTATTAGGCCTACGTAGTTAAAACTTTGAAGGTTGATTGTATTCCGTGTCACACATATGTACTAGTGAGCTATTGCAGTAATATAGAAATTAAAACCAAGGTTCCATCATTGAACGTCTATATAGTCCCATACACGTCATGTTTGCAATAATTAAATTATTTCCTATACGATCTATTCAAACTAATTTCGGTAGTTGAACGTCGACAATTCACTGAAAACTTAGCTGTATAGATGGAATTCGTATATTGCTATGCTATTACTCGTAATGAGCTAAAAGCCGGAATGTAGCACCACCTGGGATGAAAGTTCTTTTATTAAAAACCAGGACAAGGATCCCAGTGAAGCTATAGTTACTATAGTTATAGTTTTCCTTATTTTTACTCTACCACGATCAGTTATGTTTACTCTATTGACATTAATATTGACATAAGAATATAGGATAAATCAAGTAAATATTATATTTCGTAGGTAGATATAAAATTGTCTTATTTTTTCACGTGCAATATTGTATTCCTACTAATATTAATTATAAATGCTGAAGCTGCTTAGACAAAATGTTATAAAAAAATATATTCTCATGGAAACAATGATCCTAAAGAAATACCGTTTTGCTATGTTGAGTTACGGAAAACCGTAATAAAAGTTTTTTTTTTGGTTCCAACTGGCTAAATAATAAAAAATACACCTACAAAATACTGTAGGGGTATTTTATTTATCTAAGGAATATTATCGTTTCTTTTTTTAAACATATAACAATAATAATTAGCAAACTCATCTCTTGCGAAACAATTATAAATTTTATAAAAGTATTTGAAGCTTTGTCTTTGGCTAACTTCGTTTTTTTCCTCGAGGCATGCGTACTTACTGAATGCCAATTTTTTGGTACTGTTTACTAATGATTTGTTTAGCTAATGATTACTGTTTTGTAAATAGTAGTTACGCTAAAGACTACTAATTTTCAAAGACAGGGTGCACTAAAAAGTTTGACAATTATGTTGGTAGTAAAATTATACTGTTGTTTTAATTTTTAGTATACCTATGCATCTTTCTATAATATAATTTCTGATGTCACATACATCCTCGCCAAGATTAAGTCTTGCTTAAAAATAATATCTGATTAATAAAATGAAATTATAAATTTCGAATAACAACTGTATTATATTTATATTAAATTTACATGTGAATAACTGCTACCAGATTAATTATTTTTAAATGTAAAGTAGTAATATTGGATGTGGTGCTCAGTCAAATGACTATTGTAAAGTACATAGTCTATAAGTCTATTGTGATTAAAAAAACAAAGCACGTAATATATTCGATATTCCAACACAATTTGTGAATTGTTAAAAAACCTTTATTATATATTGCTTTGATAGTTCGTGCTGATTTATCTATTTTTGGCGTACACGGAGAAAAAAAACAACTAAAATACATTAATTTTTACTAAAATATTAATAAACCCGAGGACAACAAATGCCTTGTATTAATTATAAATCGATTTTTGTTAATGCAGTTAGTAAATATAGCAAAAAATGGATTTGTAATTTCAACAGTGCAATTATAAATGTAAAGTGATGACGTCATAGACAATTACTAACTTATTTGCATTCACAAGAACACAATAGTAATATTGGAAATGATGACGTCATATGTAAATACTAATTTTTAGTTCCCCGTTTTAGTGTTCGTTTTGTAATTTCAAGTGTAGTGCTTTAGTTTTAATAATTTATGTAGCTTAGTAATTATAACAAATAAAACAGGGGTGTCAAAAGAGATTTTTAAGAGGGTTAATTTATTCATCATTATGGGTAAAAATAAACCACAGTGAGGAATAAAATAGCACCCTAAAATCTCTTTCGATATCTCTGCTACTCCTTGTACCTACATATATCTGTTTTTATTTTAAATTACTTGACTAGGGTCATAAACTATTAAAACTAAATCATCAGTAATAGAGGTATTAAATTCTGAACATACTGAATGAAATATTTGTTACTGTGTATCTTATTTATTTGCCAAATTACAAAATACAAATAAACAATTTGCTAGAAGATCTCTAGTGAGTTTGTCCATCTCTTTCAGTATGAAAACCAATCCACACTTTAAATTCGACACTTAAAATAACCGCTCTTCACTCTACACTATCACCACAGATTAAGTACTAGTTACTACGTAAACTATCACATACCACACTTTTATCACAGAAATGTTCACAATCAACACGTCAACACAAGGGCGAACAAACTCAAAATGGCAAATATGTCGTCGCGTGTGTCGCAAAACATATTATATTATTGAAAAAGTTACTTGGAATTATACATTTTTTTTGTAATTCTGAGTGAAACGCCTGTAAAATCGAAGATGTTTAGTAGATACGACAGAAGTATGTAATGTTGCCATTACTAATTACCATTTCTTGACTTTGAGTATTATACTTTCTAAAAAATAATAATGACTGTAAATTTTTAGCAAATATGATTTGCAAAAATTACAGGACTTTTATAATGCTTACAATTATGTGTTAAAATCATTAAAATGTGTAAAATATGTATTTACTAAAACTGAACTGTAGAAATTACATTTCCATTTCATTTACATTACACTACATGGTATAAAAAATAGTAATAATTATAAATACAGCAAAACTTTTGTAACTAACACTAAAAATTACTTTTTTCCTCAAATACAAAAAAGATTTTTAATTTTTGGAGTTTTTTTTTTCTCCGTGTAGCATCGCGCGCATGGTACAGCTAGTAAATACGAGGGTCAAACTGAAAGTTCTTAGAAAATCAAAAAAACACAGTCACTGCTTCCTCGGCGTCTGTAAAACGTATTCCTTTAACTTTTTCTTTTATTTTCGGGAATAAATAAAAATCGCAAGGTGCGAGGTCGGGGCTATACGGCGGGAGACCCAGTAATTCCACGTCTGATGTAGGCAAATAGTCGATAGTTTGTCTTGCGGTGTGCGACGAGGCGTTGTCGTGATGAAGGAGGATCCTACTGCGAGGTCGTTTCTCCCGAACTTTTTCCAAGACAAGTGGCAAACAATTGTTAGTGTACCACTCTGCAGTTACTGTTTTTTGATCCTCTAAAACAATTATTGCGTAATGACCTGTCTTTCCGAAGAACGAGGCCACCATATTTTTTCCCTCGCTTCTACCTCTCTCCACTTTAGTTGGCAACTCTTCGGAAGGAAACACTCACTGAGCAGACTGTCTTTTGGTTTCCGGATCATAACAATAAATCCAACTTTCGTCACCTGTAAGTATATCGAATACAGAGTTTGAGCCACCTCCGTCAAATCTTTGAACCATGTCACGGCACCAATCAAAACAGCGGAGTTTTTGTGCTTCGGTCAAATTATGAGGTATCCACCGGGCACAAAGCTTCCTGATAACTAAATGTTCATGGAGGATTTTGTGGACTTGACTCATACCGATCCCTAAGCTTGTCCGAATCTGCTGATAGGTCACTCTTTTATCTCTAAAGCTGGCTTCTCACTGCGCGTGCTACTACGCGCTGCGCCGCTCCACGCGCAAGGACGCGCTACGCGACACACCGCGCCACCCAACAAAAACTGACGCGGCGCGGCGCGTACCGTTGGTTGGTGGATGAATGTGTGTACATATGTATATATGTATCGATCGCCTACACTCGCGAGCCAGCGCCGCGCCTTTGAGGTTACCGACTTTTAGCGGATAGGTCGCGCCGCGCCGCGCCTGCCCGCGCCGCGCCGCGCCTAGCTCTTCACACTGCGCGGGGCGCGTGCGGGCGCGGCGCGGCGCGGGCTAACACGCGCAGTGAGAAGCCAGCTTAACACTGATGCTATCTT
>LUGF01042884.1:231519-252394 GCA_001625245.1 Calycopis cecrops
TTAATCTGGATTTCGTTTGTACCCTGCAGGTTTAGCATTCGGTGTAATGAACACTGATACTCTTTGAGCCGTGATTGGTGTCGTTAATATGCTAATCAGCGATTATGTCCCCAATCTAGCTTTAATGCTAGACTAGGCGCTTAAATGCTTTTCTTCGTTCTAAACATTACAAGGCAGGTACCTCCATAAGATTCCTTTATTTAAAAATCGATATTATAACGTATTATTTCTATTATAAATTATGGCCACTAATTACACGTCACCATTGATGACTAAAACATTGATTCCCATCTTCATCATCATTCAGCCCCCCAAACAGATTGATTCCCATCTTGTCACATGGTGGATTATGATCACATCACGGTGGAGGATGGTTGGCAACATAATAAAGTAAGGACGCGGTGTTTATAGCTGTTGGAATTAATCAGAATTTTCTTATTGCTTACATAAAAAAATTAAATGAAACAAACTATCATATTTGCGTTGCTTTTAAAAACCAACTTTCACATGCGTGATTCCGTGACCTTTTATCTATCATATTATATTATTAATTCCAGTTTAGTTAACTTCACACCTGAACTGGTCTTCTTTATAGCCATACGATGTAAAAGTTCCGTCCATATTTCAAGTGTAAAAGTTATAGCTATACTGCAGTTAGCTCTAATTTATCGCATTTCGTTTGAAACACCATTACCCTAATTGAAAAAAAATATGAATTTGTTAAGTATGACTTAAATTTACATTTATAAAATCTAGGCATGAATTATACATTTTCAGAATCGAGATTTGAATTATACATTTATAAAATCGCTACTTGGAAGTGTAGAAAGCACTCCGGTGCATTTTCATTATTCGCAACTTGTAATAGGTATACAAAGTAGTGTACGCCGTGAAACTATTTTACAAGCAGTGTTCTTGTTGCATTACAGCTTAATTGGAGCAACCAGCCATAGAGGCACCTTTTTATCGCACAACTTTATCTTAAACTTTTGCTAACCGTTTGCTACAGTTTCTTATAAACCATTGTTGACGTGACCAAATATATACCTAAGTCACAAAGTATATAAAAAAAAAACTAAAATTATTTTACTACGATTTAAAAGGAAACACATCATCACCATCAGCTGCAGGACGTCCACTGCTGGATATAGTCTTCCCCCATAAAGCGTCAAAGATCACGATCACGACAAGCAAACAAATACAGATATAGGGAATATAATATATAGATGGCATAATACTCAAATCAAATATAGCTATAGGAAACAAATATAATCTCACGGGTCCGGTGATCGAGCTGATCACAGGATTCGTAACACTCAATTTCATTTACATGGGACCGGCCTTGAGGCCACTTGAATACCTTTACAAAAAATAATTATTAAAATCGATTGATAAATTTCGGAAATCCGTTACACGATGTCACAGTATAAATACACATATTGATAGTCTCAATCGATAGGGGCTCATTGATACGTATGTATATGATGTAACTTTAGGTTTATTTTAATTTACATTTATAACACATAAATTGAAATAGTTTCGCATTGTAGTCGAGTAATGTCGGTGGACAAAAGGTCATCCTGATAGGCAAAACGTGTTCTAATGTAATTAATTCTTGTAAAGTTTCATTCTTATAGAACATTGAAATTGTTTGCCATATTTACTTCCGGTGTGACTAGTCTGAACATTACAGAATTCTTGCAATATATTAGAACAAAAGGCAATCATAGTTTAAGACTAATATCTATAGGTATGTATAAAATCCAAAGGCGACATAGTCATATATCAACGCACAGCCCAAACTACTGGACGGATAAGCAGGCAAGGAAGTTTGGTATTCAGGGAGATGTTATGACGTAGGCGTCCGCTAAGAAAGAATTTTTAGGAATTCAACGTTGAAATTTATATGGATTTCTTAGGAATTGAACGCGGATGAAACCGCGGGGCACAGCTAGTTAGGCATATTTACTTGATCTTAGTTGAATGTTACATTTATTAATAGTTGTATCTTGCAAATACAACTATAGGACTAAATCTTTCGTATGACGCTAAATCTTTTTCAATATATCAAATTTGGAAGACCAATAAACTTATTTTGGAACGCACCCTATCAGTCCGAAGTTATCAGTCACAGTTATACAGAATTGCCGACATTTATTCTCGAAGTTTGGCGTAACCGCCACTTAAACGACAGGGCCCCGGCCGTCTTGTTGTGTAACTAGATTATCCTAATAGATTTTACTGTCGTCCGTTGCTGGAAGTCTTCACAAGTCCCGCCTACTTTCAAGATGGAATTCTCATAAGTTTATTGTGAGTGGAAAATTTTAAATGAGATGCTTTTAAAATAATTTTGCTTTTTGTTTGCAATCAAAGGAATAAAAACATCGTCCATTTATAATAAACAAAGATTTATTTATTGAAATATCTTTTAGTCATTTTATTAAAATTATTATATTATTCTAAGGGTAAAATCTAAAAAAAATGCCTTTTTCTCGTTGTCTATGACAGATCAGATTTGAAGATACCGACTTCCTACTCGTTTGCCCTATACATATATGTTACTGTAAAAGGCCGTTTGTTGGTAAATCTTAAGTTTTACTAGTAAATCTTAGGATTTACCAATATGAGCAGGTAAATGTACGAATTTAATATAGAAGATATAATCGAGCTTTTACCAATAGAGTTTGATATATATTAGGTTAACCAATAGTGGTTGGTAAATGTTAGTTTTAGGGCTAAATCAATGAATATTTTCTTAATTATTTACTTCTGTTGTCTATCAAAATCTTATATAATTATATAATAAGTATTTTAGTCATCATGAGACATTTTGATTAATTATTACGTTTTAATTATTAAAAAGATGAACATGTATTTCTTAATCATTTTATGTATAGTCCTTACATAGACAGCTGTGCTGTTTCGTTTCGTTTGGTGTGTAAGTAAGTAGCTGTTGGCCCATAGAGATGGAAGGAGAACGGAGGGCAGCACATCTGTATGGCCTCTTTGGGGGTAGTATCTTTTATGGGCGTCGGTAGTCATGAAAATTACTCCAATTTCTCGTGGTATACCTACCTTATATTTTTTTATAATATAAGGGGGCAAACAAATGGGGCGTTTTTCATGACTATCGACGACCATAGACATCCACAGAGAGGTTATACAGATGCGTTTCCCACCTCTTGGTACGGGCTTTTACAGTAATATATACAATATTACAGTAACATCCTACTAATATTATAAATGTGAAAGTTTGTATGTTTGTTTATTTGTTACTCCTTCACACAAAAACTGCTGAACCGATTTTCCTGAAATGTCACACACGTAACAAGTATTAATACATAGAATAAATCTATATTTTTATCCCGAAAAAATGTTCCTACGGGATGCTATGGGATGAGTTTCTATTTACACGATCTAAATTTACGCCAGTGAAACTGCGGGGCGCAGCTAGTATACAATAAAAATAGAATTCATCCCCGATCATCATCATCATTATCATCAGCCGGATAACACAACAAAATTTTAAAAGCCTATAAAATTGATTATTTTTCATAAACATTATAAATAGCTATAAAGCTCTATTTCTTCAGTCAATGTTTTACGTGCGATAACTGTTTACGACGGGTTTTCTACGTGAATATAAACCGATCACTTATTCCAACGTCTGATGCTTTGTCTGCTGTAGTACTGAGGCGACAGGGCTTTGTTTGCGTTTATGGACGTTATATTAGGATATCTAACATTTGCCTTTGCATTGAGCTAATAATTAAAACGGATATGTAAAACGACGTTAAGTTTACATACCCAATAAATCTATTCACAGACGATATTTTGAGGATAATTAGCGTTAATATATCAAAACAGCACATGTGTATAATGGCTGATACAATTAACAAGCTGTTATAAAGATAAAGCTTCATAACACTTTATCTCTCTTGTAATAAATTACACTTTTAAATATTTTGTAAGCCTTATTTTAATTAAGTATATATTTTTTTATTGGTGAGCACCCAAGCAGAACCTATATTGAGAAGATGATAAACAATTCCTTTACCTTAATGTTGGAAGCCATTATACAATGAGACAATCAGGGATCAGGTCCTGGGATCATTTGACACCAGTGTGTTTTATTAGAGTGTGAGGAATAATTTCTTGGTCTTATTTAATGATTAAAAAACCGCTCTTTGAAAGATCATTTCTGATGATCAATTTTGCTATTCCGAGAGAAATGGTTTACTATATTAAGATCAAATCGGTTATGGACGAAATGGGCGCCCCCTTATGAAGCAACATGCTAAGTGGAATTGTAATATTTAATTTATACTATTGCGGCTACAGTGTATAATAACCACTTTAAGCGTCACCACTAGGGATTTAGCTTTCATTACGTTAACCAACATGTGGTTGTCTATTTGATGTGTAAGTATAGAAACACAGTTATGGTTCGAACACAGAGCCTCTCTATTCCGCGCACAGTAAATGACTGCCTGCATTATCGTTAATATTGACGCATTGGCGCTGCAATTGCGAGCAACCACTTTAGTAAAATAATACTTTATGTACTCATTGTCCGATCCTATTTTCATCAAAATGTACAATCAAGTTGGTCTTGCTTTATTTCATAGATAGCAAATGATATCGCTTAACCTTCAAACGTCTAAAGGACTATTTGCCCTGATGAGTAATCAGGAATTTCCAGAAAAACATGAATCCCGACGTCTTGAAACGCAGATTATGTGAAAGAGACTTCAGGAATCATACAGACTTGATTAGTCTATAATACTGCTTCCTTTTTAACTCTATCATCAAATAATAATATCTCCTAACATAAAAAAAAACTCAACACTCACTTGAGTTTCGAAAATTATAAACTTCAATGGATATGACATAGTAGGCCAAGCACCAGACAAGAGCGTACAACCAATTTGAGTTGTAAGGGAATTATTAACGCTCAATAAGTTTTTCAAGCATTGCTTGCTGTTTATCCACAATCTGTATTTAATATACCAATGGAAAATAAGATATAACTTTTTTGAGGCTTTCACACTCGTTTCACATTTTATATCTACTTTACGGATTTTAATACGATAAAAGATATTTATAGAAAGATACTAGTGAAAATTTATACCTTTGCTAGACGTTTCGGGCAGGTTAAACTAGCCGTGATCACGAGCCGACAGTCACGAAAGGTATTTGTTTTCGCTAGTCATCATCATCATCATCGTCAGCCTATTGCAGTCCACTGTTGGACATAGACATCTGACATAGCACGCCACTGGCCTCAATATTCGGCTAACCTTTCCCACTTCCCACAACTTTACTTTACTTCCATGTTTTTGCTAGTAGGTACCTTTAATAAATATTTTTGTCGTGTTAAGCCCGTAAAGTAACTACAAAATAAAATATTGACGTTATATTTTTCATTAAACATGAATAATGGAATACGCAGAGAGCTTCATCCGTTGCATTTGATGAGAATACATTTCACTCTACAATATTGTTTCAAAAAAAGGTTGTTCATTGTTTTCAAGCGAAAAAAAAATTGACATCACTTGAAATAAACTATGAGGCTATTGTTACGCTTAGCCGATCGCAGTAGCTGATTGTAGACATATCGCTTACGCTATTCTAATCTCATATATTGCGTACATTTTGTCGTGCCCAAAAAATATATTTTGAAGTCACACAATTTGAATTGTCACGGAATCTCTTAACCTGTTTATTTATCTAAGGTTTGTTTTGTCGGTAAATAAGTGTTGATAATGCAAGCACGCTCCTAATCGAATGTAAAACATCGTGTCAAATTTTTTAGTCAAGTTTATTTTAGAATTTTGAGGTCTCAAACATAGCCAATATATTATGTTATTATTTATAAGAAAATTTTTGTCTTTTTTTCCACAACAACATCAGCAATGAATAGTGTTATATCAGCACGAGAGCCTTCACGTCGCTTGAAGTTATCACGTTGAGAGTCGTAGAGTCTAGACACTAGACACTAGGATACATCATGCTCAGTAGACACTTCGTATTCACTTGTGTTTGTAGTACTTCTGTATGCAATTTGAATTCAAATTTAATTTTTATTCGACTTTTAGATGTACCTTTTTAGAAATTGCTGGCAAATAGTTACGAATTTAATGTAACATGTCATTTTCATACATCAAATAAGATGAACAAAGAGGGAAATTTTACACAATATAAGATTGTCAACCCACTGTTTGGTAATAGAATTACAAAAAAAATGTAAATACAGATGTATATGGCATGATGGTTATTTTATAACATTATAAAGAGTGTGGACATATCGCACTTCTTTTCATTACACTTACGTTTGTCTCGCCAAGTACTGTGAGGTTGAAGGATAATTCTACTATAAATATTTTTAAATACATGCCTATAAAGTATAAACAGATAAATATTCATGACCCGGGCGAAAATTAAATCCGCCAAGACCATCAGTACAGTCCAGTTTCACTTCTTAATAATTAACGTTTAAACATAGGTGGAGATACTATTTAGACAGCATGGTTACCACCGTCTTTGTAGTAACAGAAAGGCTTGCCAACGTAATATTGCCCTGCGGGTTGAGACGAGATGTGTCTGTTCATGTGTGCCCGCTAAACCTACAGCCCATGGACATTATGAAATATATCCTTTTAGGAAGAGGTAGTGCCTCGCTGCATGTTTGGCCGTGTTGCCGCTTTTTTGCGGTGTGTGTGTAGTCTATTGAGGTGGGAAGAGAGAGAGAGATAGGTAAATAGGGCAACGCATCTATTTATCTCTACGCTGATGTCTATGGTAGTTGAAAGTCATAGAAATGTCACGCACTGCTCGTTTGCCCCTATATATCTACCCGCCCATAAAGAAAATAAAAGACATTTCTCAGGGCTATTTGGGCTAAAATGAGAGGTTTCAGACTGTTATTTTGCCTGATGCTATAAAATCAATCAAACGCGTAGTGGATACGAACCTAAAATAACTCTACAGCGTAAATTAGTTATGAAAAAATTTTATATATAGTATACTAATGAAAAATTTTTAAAACTTTTGCACTACATTTAAGTATGAAAAATGGATTTCTTATGTTTATAGTTTCAACCCATAAACTAAAGTAATCAACGAATGAGGGTTTACTGGACAGAGTACAATACATTTTAGGTGATTCTGAAGTATCATTATGGGCCTCTGTTTTGTCGAAGCACATCTTACCTGTGACACCTTCCTTGATCTCATTCATTCTAACACGTTCGCACATTTTCGAATAGGAATTTTAAAACTATTAGCTACATGTATTTCAAGAATTATATTTTGTATATTTCTGCATTAAAATTTAAATGTATTTTTTTACTTTTGGTGGCGATTAGTTGGTAGTTTAACTACCGTCATTATCATCAACTGAATAAGCATTGTACTGGTTAGTTTGTTTGTGCTCTGATGTATCATATATAGCACTACTAAACAAACGTATAGAACAAGATATTAGTTTCGATATTTTTCAATAATTTCCTCAAACTTTAGACGGAACGAATTCAATAAATACTAATAGTACAGTCAATCTGTAACAAAAAAAAATTAAATGGGGAACAAATCACACGAGCAAATTTGACGTGATGTATCGTTAGAGGGGCATGTAAATAGCAGAATGGAAGATTGGAGAAGCCTTATCTGTTGTTGATGTTGAGAAAATCCAAAAAATTGTGAATTGCGTTTTTCTTCGAATCTATGGGTTTTAGAGAAAGTTTATTTGAAAAAAAATGTTGAGGACATTGTGAACTACATTTAATGTCATTGAAGTGACTTCGTAAGACTTGAAATACAAAAAGTAAGTGGCACTGATGCATCTAAAAATTGGTTTTTCATCATTTTCGCTAAGAAAATGGTTTTTTATTTAAAAATTGGAAATGAGAAAGTTGTTCCTCTGCAAATTTGCAACAACTTTTGTTATTGCGTCCTTCACGATTTTTTTATTTTAAATATTCAAAAAGATCTTAATTGCGTTTTGAAATGTAATTTTATTTGTTTTTACCTACTAGGCTTTCGTCAGGTTCGTCTGAACTAAATTGCAATTGGCACCCACGGGAAACGTTACGTCGCGTCGCTGCAGTTACGTGTTGTCTATCATCGGGATGTTGTTTTCTGTGTTTTATCTTTTGTTCACTGTTGCATATCCATTTTACTCTTTTTACTTATATTAAATCTTATCGTATACGATTATGTCACGCTTTTAGAAATACACATAGTTAATTGGAAACAATATAATTTGTAAGTAGCTGTCAGGTATAAATTTGTACGTTATTCTATATTTTTTTGATATAATCCAAATGTTTCAATTTCATAGTTTTTTTTTTACTTTTTTAGTTGAACATAAAACATGGTTAACTAATCCTCGAAATAATAAAATTGCATCTTGTTTTACACGTAATTGGTCCCCGAAAATAATTGTTATATTCAATAATTGGAGTAGGATCAACAACAACAATTGACAGAGGCATTATGTGTACCCGTGTAAAATATTTAAAGCGAATTCATTTTTGAAGCGCGTTGTCAATATGCAAAATCCGCGGAGGTTTGGTTATAAAATTTGAGTTTAACATTTTCGTTGTGCTAACCCCATTTTTGCGTTTGATCGATGTGACCAAACACAAATAGCAATTTACATAAAAAAAAGCCGAAATCATACAAAAATATCAATGTTAGATAATATTATATAAAAATCTAGCGGAAACTTGTAACGAATTTGTGTTAAAACGGTATAGTAAATCGCCTGATCTTTAATGACTGTATTTGTAGTGTTATTTATGGAAATAATAGTTTAATATCATACTCATTAGTTAACTATCATCCCAAAAATAAAAAGTAGTTCTCGTAAGATCAGTTCACAGATGCAACTAAATTAAAAGTATGCCCTACTAGCTACCCACCTTAACCTAATAAACACTCGTAATAAAAAGTGCGTTGCGTTGGCTCTCTAGTGTCTTTTGGGATTTGGATTTAAGGAATAAGATTTTACGAAGAAAAAGGAAACGAAATAAGTTTATAGGAACAGGAAAAACTTTTCGGATAGGACAATTTTATTGTTGGCTCTAGCGTTTTCTATTTATATTAATTTATCTTTCTTTTTGTTTCTTATCTTTGATAATACTATAGGATTAATACAACAAGTTTTGCAAAAAAATTGTTAAAACATATAAACAAACTTTATTTAAGCTAGTAAGTATGGACGTGTGTTTATTACGCATAATCTGAACCGATTGGGATGGAAATTTGGTACAGATTAGAGTAAAATGTGAAATAACATTAAAAATTCATACCGAAAAAAGCTAGCCTAGAGCGAGTCACATTCGCATACTTAAAGCACCGTACCATTTAGAAGTAGAGCTAATCAATATCTAATAAATTTTTCGGTGTTATAATTATATTTTACCAATTATCGTATTTATTCCTTTAAGTGTGCTATAAGTTTTAAACATTTTACCGAATTACTTTCTAAATCTTGATTAACATGATACTTCTAAGTTAGATCCTATAGTTTTAAATTTGAAAACGTACCTTAAACGTATCTTTTGATCGACATTGACTTAAAATTATATTTTTTTTCTAGATTTTAAAACATTTTTCTCGTCATATCATATATTCGACAAGGCTATTTCCACTTTCACGCGTCCCCGAAAAATGTTGATAGACATTCAGACCGAGAACAAAATAATCCTATAAGAGTTTTCCTTTTGAAGTACGCAAACCTAAATAATAAAAAATATGGCTTCTTTCCTTAGGCAATACAGATCTTACACAAGCATTACTTATACTTATAGATAGTGAGGTGAATATAATCTCGCAGAGTTTTCGCAATAAATTCCAACATTTATGTGTTTAGTTTATCGGCGTTCCTTATATTGTACATGTTCGTTTAAAATATTACCAAAGACAGTGTGAAAATGGCTGCTCTTAATGAAAGCCGTTTCATTCCGTACGCTAACGAAGAAATAAAACTGGAGCAAAAAACATAACCACACTTCATAGATTAAAAGCTACAATATTCCAGTTATTCTTTTTAGTGAAACATTACGTACATTACCTACAATAAATCAACGGTTAAAGTGTTTTTTTCAACAGTTTACATTCAAGTTAAATTTCGTGTGAGGTTTGTATGAACTATCTTTTGAGTGTAATTACACTATGACAAGCAGTATTAAATATTTTCTGAAGTCTAATGATGTTCACATATTTAAGTACATTATTTTGAAGTGGGACAATGATTGTGAATATCCTATTTATGCTTGTTAAATTAGTTTGTGGCTGTGCGGTCGGATGTTATTGGCGGCGGTGTTAAACGCTTATTATGTAACGCCTAATGGCTAACTCACCAGACCTGGGGCTGCTAGCTGCCAACATTCTCCGGCTTATCATTGGTGAGTTAATGACTCGAAAACTAACTAGCTTTGAATTTAATGCTAATGTAATTTTTAATGTATTTCGTGAACTACGTAAGTTTAATCTAAGTTTCATGGCTCATATACTCTAATCTACATTTAGACGATAAAAGCACTTCTTATTCTACATGCTTAGAAGCCGTATTGTGTTGTTAGTAAGAGGTAGTGCCACACTGCATGCAGCCGAATTGGGCCGGCACGACCGGGGAGGTACCTCTTGCTTTCACGAGACAGGCGTAAAGTGACAGATATGGCGTTTCGTGCGGTGTGTACCGGTGGTCCACGGTGGTGAGAGGAAAAAGGATGTCAGCGCATCTGTATACCCCCTATGCGAATGTCTATGGGCGTCGATAGTCATGAAAATGGCTCTGAGTGCTCGTTAGCCCCCCTATACCATAAAAAAATATGTTCTATTATAATTAGATATTATAATGTTGTTTACTGTATAATTACACGTAATGTTATATTATTTGATGAAATTATTAAATCTGGAATAACGTAAGAATCGTCAATTAAAAAATCATCATATTGTATTCCACAAAAACAGCTCTATATTAGTGTACATATTTAATATGAACGCGCAGAAAAAAAATAATTGCACATTTTGCCCAAAAAGTGGCTACCAAAGCGAATGTACTAATATATTTTTTAACATTTTTACAATTCAGTGCGAGTTCGCCCATAACGTGCAATTTGAAAATATATTTCTTGCTTTTTATTTCTAAGTAATAAAAAGGAGAGCTTTTTATTGATAATATTCTTGTAACTTTTGTTTCTTTTGTTTTTTCCATAAAGATAAAATGTATGTTATTTTTCTTAAATCTTGAAGAATTTTAAACACAAACTCATTTATTCTTTTACGCCCGCGGATGCTTAGACTATTAGTACAAGCTGTGCTCTAATATTTCCTCTGAACAACTCTTAAAAATAAATATCTGTTGTTTATTACATATACGTTCCATTTTACTTAAATCGGTGCTTTTTTTGAAAATGTATTTATTAGATACATACTTATAAAATTGTATAGTAATAACAATCATAATAGTAATAAGCTTAAACAAATAAAAATTAAGTAAGCTTCACGTTCGTATTAATGTAATAGTAAAATATGCTTCGTAGTAAAAACTCATAGATTCTAGGACGAACCTAGAAACCTATTATTATTCTATATCACGTGATATCGGCATAGGCTGCGTTATTTGACAGGTTACCTTTTTTATTTTTCCCTAGGCCTATGTCGAACTTTTCGGAGTGCAATACCGATTAAAACCTTGCAGGTGCCTTCAGATGCTATAATTGGAGGGTTCCGGGTTTACAGGCAACAGGATCCCTCCTGCGACAGGCTGGCCTCGGCGAAATCGCCAGACTTCTTCTTGGCACTGTCCAGGTGCCTTTGAATAGTCCTTACTATAACGTTGGAACCGTACAATGGGGTTAGGTTCCCATCCTGACTCCGGACCCCAGTACTCCAAAGGACCACCACCACCGGTTTGTCCGATATCGACCCACCACTCGTCCCAATACACGCCGCGGCTTCGTCTGCTGATTCACAGGGACAGGTGGAGGACCCTTCAGCTGCTCTTAGCCTGGCCTCTCCCCCAAACCTTTCTGGTATGGGTAGCCCTGTCCAGTATAGCCTTTGAAGATCACCGAGGCATGTAAGCCCCCCACTACGGCAAGGTTGCACGATCTTTGCGGGGCAACAAGGTCGCCTGTTCTTACACAGAGCGACTGTCACCTCTGCAACTCAGAAAGGAAAAAGGAAAACAAAACGATTAGATTGAATTTGATTACACAAATAAAAATATCTTCCATGTTTTCCTTCGCCGTAAGAGCACTCAGAGAATAAGACTATAGTTAAAAGACTAAAAGATCGTTGTAGGTACATGGCCTGGTTTGAACTTGGACTATCGGAAGTGGAGTCTGAAGCGTTAACCTCAATACCACTGAGAGAAGAGCTCATTGAATAGCGATATAAAACCAAATCATTTCTTTACTTTGTTATTTTAATGATACATGTAGCATTTGACCCATAGTGTATATGCCATTGGATAAAACATTAAGAACTTTAGAAGAGAACAAAAGTTGTTACATTAAGGTTATGATACAGTTCGTTGCACTGAAACTGAAAACGCCTGTGCAAAATAATTACCAATGTTTTATCAGAGCGACGTCAAGTGCCAAACTCAGCACATGCGAAATTGAAAGTTAATTATTAATTTTGACAGACAATTAATACAACCTCCGTTGGCTAAGACAGCTTTGATATTTTTTTCGCCGTTGTATTTGAACGTCGATTAGAGTTTACATTGACGGCTTAATTAATAAACAAAAGAATCGCTTCGCTTTATTAAAGAAACGATAGTCTTGATTTATCGTAAATGGTGTTACGTAAGATACTGGTAGTAGAGACAATCGGCTTCTATCTCATCTAATCAAATCTAATGAAGACTATGATATATGGTTAGTAAGCGTCTAAAAGGTTACCGATCCTGGAATGGCGGCCGCGTTAGATATAACGAAGCTTTGGTGCATCATGAGAGAAGTAACACAAGGTCCATGTGTAATGTTATACGCATAGAACAAGCCATCTTAAATTTCATTAAAGGACGCTTTAATTTATAATGAGCTGATTCATTAATTATGGCAATTAAGTAAGCTTGTCAGATGAAATGTCTGTGCAAATGCAATGAAAAAAAATCACAAAAATGCATATTCGTCTTTGTAAATTACTACGGTCGATATAAAAGTTGTTGAAAATATCAAAGTAATGATCATGATGATAGTAAAAAATATTATGCTACTACACATTAAAAAAAAATTATTAGCAATATAAAATGTACACTATCACATAAAGATTTTCGATTAGTTAAGTTAAATGGAAAATGTTTCACTATGATTAATGACATTTCATAAACGATACAATGGCTACGGTCAGGCGCTGCGTCTGCAGATTTTTGTAGCACAATACAATGCTGCTGTGGACATTGTTGAATAGAAGAAAAGTTTGTTGTAAAGCATTACTTTCAGTGGATCGGTTTAGTTTTCATATTATTTCACCAAGTACTTTTTGATATTATTTTTAAGACATATTATATTTATAATATTGAGTTTTAAATATATTACAAATAAATTTTGATGTAGTGCCTGTTCATGTTATTTTAATAAGCTTTTAATAACCTGCTACGAACAGGGCGTCTGTAATTAATCATTGTATTTAACTTTCAGAGAATTGTTTATCAAGGGTTTGGTTAATTTCCAGTGTAATTGCTCAGAGATAAGACATTAGATCTGATTTTGCTAGCGAATACTGCAAGTACCATGATAATAGAGTTCTTGAGACCCCAGTTAGTAGCGTTGAGTGATATTGGTGCAATTTTGCCCAAATGTAAAGTTTGAAAGATACAAAAAGACTACAATAACAAACAACAAGAGTCCCAATATTTTTATTTTATCTATTTGCTCTGAAATCATAATAAAATTTTCCTTAGATTTCATTTTCATAAAAAAATATTTTTTATTCATTAGAATCCATTTAATATTTCACTTAATGGTAAGGTTTAAATATGAATTTAATTACCCTAACTTATAAATATATAATATATTTAAATATATTACCATCCTTCTGACGTAGACGCGTACCTAAATTCAAAGTGACGCTGGGTCAACAAAATTATAACTAAAATTGACCCAACATAATAAAACGGTTCCAAATATAAATTAATCTATAATAAATTCAGATTATTTAATTTAGGACATTAATACTCTAAGTAACGTCCGATTATATTTGCTTTGTTAGTTTACTATTTTATATTTAGACAAGCGAATGTACATATTTATTTTCATTAAATGTTTCTTCATTATGCCTTTGCCTATTTATTCAAAATTCATTCTATTTGAATTATAAATTGTTCTCTAAACCGTACACAAATCAAAATCTTTATCTGGTTCTGATTTGAATAGGATGGAAATGTGTGGACGACGCTAGTTGTATTGTCAGGACATGGTGAAAATAACGCTTTGTTACGTAGTTACGAGCAGGGATTTATGAATGGTTAAATGATTCATTTGAAAAACCTGAGAACTTTACATGTGCGCAACTGACAATGTTTTAAATTTTTATTTCTAATTTACATTTTCGATACTGCAGTCTTTTAACAGGATTTGGAATTCACAAAACCGCATTGCGCCAGCACATCTGTAAACGAATTCATATTACTTTCCGTGCCATTTAAATTGATTAATTATTATGTTTAGAAATTATATAAAATATTAAATATAATCTCAAATAATAGCAAAAGAACAAAGTCTCTATGCAAATATAATTTACGACACTTGAAAGATTTGTTGATATATTACTTGAGGTGAAGAACATAGTAGACATAACGCCACATGGCAGGTCAAGTGGCTATGAGGAACGCTTGACCTGCGTTGAGACCAACTTTTGAAATCTAACAGTGGCTTACATTAAACGGTAAAAGTTTTAGTTTCTAGTAGTCATTATAGTACTGTTTAAGTCTTTTGATATGGACATATTTTTGTATGATCATAGTAGTTACTTTCAATAGTAAATATGTCTTAAAATGTGCTGATGATTCTGGCACTATCATTTTAATATACCTTTTTTTAAGTTCAATTACTCATAATATTCTTTGTGCTATTAGTCACTAGGTACTACTGCTCCTTTAGATATTTTTATTATAACCCTAGGCAACTATGCTACGTACATATTTTTTGACTTCAGTATGGGAACAGGTATATATATATCTTTTATATTTCCTGCCATATTTTCAGCCAAAACAAGCGTATTGTTCCAAATGATACAAATTGAAGAGGAAGATTTACGGACCCCAAAACCTCATTTAAATCTTACACGCTGCATTATACCAATGTAACCGAATGAACTGGAAATAACGGTAGAATAGCCAAATAAAATTTATAAATCCCTTACAGCTTTATGCTGATATGGGTCCTTACTTTTTCAGTTCAGATGTCTAAGCGGGGTTTATTATGTTCCCTGACTGGTTCAATTCTCTATTTATCGAATGAAATGGAATGAAAGGACTATAAACCGTTCGAATCTTTCTATACTTGGCAGTGACGTTTATAGGTTTCGTGTCTACCATCAGCCTGCAAATGGGTTCTAATAGGGTTTGTCTGAGCTGTCATTTCGCAAGCAGAATCGTAACTAGTCGTTGTCTCCTAAACGTGATATCATTATGTCTCTGCCCTGGATTTAACTTGTCCTATGTGTTTAAAATAAATACGTATTTGCCAATTAAACTTCTGGTATAAAAACATTTTTACATTCATTTTATAAAATACAATTCTCTAAAGTTTTTTGAATCTTTAAATTTGACAGACAATGATGACGTGATAATTGGATAAATAAAATCATTTTCCTTCCTTATCTTTCCTTTCGATTTCTGACCAGTTGGTTAATCTGATACCTCTTTCTCATACCTACTACCAAAATGGTATGAAAAACAAAAATGGCATACAAGAGTTTATGCAATGGTAGGTATACAATTAATAGCGAAAATTAGGTGTGATGATGATCACATTATTGGTTATACATAGCTCCGTAAATAATACCAGGGCCTTTACCAAAACGGTTTGTGTTGGGTCCTAATTGAAGTGGGTGGATAGGAATATTTTTTGCCGAGTCATTCATCCGAGACGCAAAATTTATTTGAAGCTTTTCCCGTATTGCGGGGCGGTTTTTTGCCAGTTGTCGGAGGGGTAATCATTTAGGAGATTTCCGAGTGAACCTTATTTATAAGCATGGCTGATGATGTTGATTATTACAATTTGCTGTATACATGATTATTATTTGATAGCAGCAGTGTGATAAAGATTAATAAGACTGGTATTTCTGATCCTCATTCATTCATAATATTTTTTGTAAATACGAGTATGAATGAAAAATAAATTTGGTAAATGCACATGCCTACTACTAATTATGAATGCAAATGATTATATGTGTTCACGCAAAAACTACTTAACGAATTTGTCTGAAATTACAGTCTCAAAAATTACTCTATATCCCGTATAAATAATAGTTTCCTAGATATATTCTTGGGACATTTTAATTTTACGCTATCGAAATCACGGTCAGTTTTCTTAAGTATTAAAAATGTCCCAGTTTTATATAAGTTTTATCTAAAAAGTCCTTATATAATTATAGAGAGTAAGTAGAATGTATCTTATGATCCAGTATTATAAATATATTTATCAATGGTTCAACCATCATCTTTTTGTTCACGTTTGTCTCATTATACAAAAAAATTAGGTAAGAATTCGGCGTCTATCGCGCGTCCCACGCATCTTCAGGCCCGAAGGTGTTTGGGACCTCGCAAAAATGCTTATCCTAGCAATAAAGCGACTTAAAAACAGAAGTACTCAATTCATCGGAAATGTACTTTACAACATGAAATTGAATTTAAGAATTTTATTTATTACAGTCACGGAATATTGGTTGGAACTCGATTCGAATAATGAATATAGGTTCTGCGTACCAGTCAAAATAAATTCATAATTTTGAACTGTCTTCGAAGTTTACAAGACTCGCTTATTTAATAAATTACTTTACAGTTCTCAAATATCTGATGCTCTTTAATAAGGTTATAGTATAAATTTATATACAAACAGTACATTCGTTTGTCATAAAAAATGCGCTTCATACACCCACTATAGAATATAGGCTTACACTTATTTCCTACGCAATTAAGCATATGCCATAGATTGTCAATTATAGCGATCCTGATTCCTGACACACCTCTTCCCAGTTCATTTTCGTCGACTGATAGTGTAATATGTTCAAAATGATTATTTATAATAGTTGCTTTGTCTCTATTTCTACATATCTTCTAAAAACAATAAAGTAGCCCTACAATCATGGCCAAATCATTCAAGTACGTTAAAGGTCATAAATGACTAATATGTCTGAAGAGAGGTTGGGAAAGCGCATCTTTTACCCAGAACACAAACGGTAAGCGTAAACGCGGAGACCAGTATTTGAGGTATAAGGATGTGCTTAAGAGACATATTAAGGGATATGGTATGGACCCTACTGCTTGGGAGCAGCAGGCTGCCAACCGGACTGGCGTCATCAGGTGCATAAACGTTTCTTGGACAACGAGACAGCTCCTATACAAAACATTTCTTAATCATTTATGACACTATTTATTAAAGTGAACCTAATATCGATGAACTATTGAGAAAAAAACAATTTAATTAATCGCCTTTATACCAGTAACTATAGATGTAGGTGGGCATAGTCCAACTAAAAGGCTACGGAAGTCACTACTGCAATGCACAGGTTAATTGCTGAAATATCAAAACCGGACAGTATATAGACCCTCACGCATGAACCACCAAATATTGTACCAATTAATTAGTAATTTAAAACGTGGACAGTAACCGCAATCCGCAGCGTTGCGGCGGTCAATGTGGTGGGCACAGCCGTGGTGAGTGAGCCTGTCTGTTACAGATACATCCATTGCACGATTGTCATCACCACATTTCATAAATATAATATTATATTAAGTGTAGTTATTTTGTAAAGTGATACAGAATTTACCTAATCTTAGACAGAGTTTTCCCTATAAGTGGCCCTAGACCTGATAGTAAGATTAAAAAATATCAATAACGCATATTTTACCTTATACCAAGGCAATATATTATTATGGTTATTTTTAGTCTTGCTAATAGCATCAGCGGTCGGTTCTTCCTTAGTCTACGTCTATGGCTGGGTGTGTACGGCTGCTAGCGATACATGTAGGTATCTCAATATTTATCTAGTTCACTACATATCGGTTTTGCTGTTTCAGGAAATTTACAGTGCATTTTATAGACTTTATAATAATAATGGATATAATTTATGAATGCTCATAAAAAACTAGTATTTCTTATGTGCGTGATATTTTGTAAATGAATTCGGTGCTCTTTAATTTTCGCGAAAAATTATGTCACTGCAAGTTATATTTAAAGCTAGTGGTCTAATCAATCGTAGAAAAGCCATAATTTTGTACTTAAGTTGTGCTAGAAACAATAGCAGCATTATTGTATGAGCGTTAAATTACGGCCAAAATTCGTTTTCTAAGATTAATATAACGAAAATATTAATTAAAACCAGCAGTGATGTAACTTTTGACCAAAGTTAAATATCTTTATCTATATATGTTGCACAAAATTTAGTTGTAAATCAAGACTCCAGTGATTCTGTTAATTTACCCTGATAGCTTAGTATCCGTAAGTAATCAATAAAAATCATTTTAAATTTACACTAGCTGTTATAATAATATTATGATAAAATTGATGTAACTTATATACCTAATAATTGTGTACAGTCTTTAACTATTTTAATTTCTAATGTTATTAAGTTCGGTTCAGATTTTTTACCGTGAAGAAGTTGCTGTCTGCTATGCCTAAGGTCCGCGAAATTTATACATATTTTTTATAATAGTTGCAAAGGTTTGTTGTCACTTATCAATTTTTTTTGCAACCATTACTTTTGCATTTTGTGATTTTAAATATGCCGCGAAAATTTTACATTATTTAGTTAATTATTCATGTACTTAAAATGAAGTTTATCAAAGAAATAATTCTTTATTAATATGTATATTCGTGAAGGAACAATGATTTATAGGTAAATTCCTATTTAAATTATGCATTTCATTAAGTTAGCTTGTTTATATACGGAATGTCAAAGAATTATAAATGTGTGTTATTATATTCTGATGACTCTCATGACCATAAGGTCATCTAGTGGAGGGTTGCAAAAACTTTGTGAATTCGTAGTTGTATAGGTTGTCGCATGTTTGGGTAGATGGCGCTTTATTCATAAAGTTTGTACGTTCTAAGTCCGAGTTTAGTTCGCAGAACTGTAACATTACCTGAACCCTCCCTTTACGGATTGTAGCGCTCGTGTCCAGTTTGCAGTACTTATTAACAGCGCTAGGTGGCGTTTTTACACATATAAACGTGTTGGCAGTGTTTGCACGTCATTATGGTACTACTGTGTATTAGTACTAAGGTTAAAATAAATCTTTGATCTAAATCTATTGGTAATATGTATATTGATAATAGATTGAATATAATAAGTTGATAGTTGCTTTGTCCTTCTGTCAATCAATGGAAACACTTTTTATCATGATGAAACTTTCAACTTTACTTTTTCTTTTTGTTACAGGTATGTTTCGATTGTCATATTAATACGGCTGATAAAAAATCTTTATCAGGTAAGTATATTATTGTTTTCACGTATTTGGGCTATGAACGTAGCGATATAAATGTGAAATCACGGCAAACGCCGTAGGGGAGCGAGATAATGCAATGCTAACCGCCGTCACAGAGAGGGCGCCAGTCATGAACTTGGCAGCAACTACGCAAAAGCAGACGTAAGAAACTAAGAACTCTCAGTAAAGTAAGTTCAAGTAAATTGAGGAAGTTTACAAGCATATTAGCTTTAGTCCTTGTTTATAACGCCATATTAAATTTAAAGTTGTATATTCATCTAACACAAAGAATGGGTACGCTATAACTTAAACCTTTGCCCTTTTATGAGGCAGTATTGTTCTGAACTTTTCTTGTGGCAATGTGATAAATAAAAATCATACTAAAAATTTTCACAAGCTTTAATTGCTGACTGTGACGTTTTTCTCACACGCTGTCAAGATAGATGAATTAGAAGAGGTATTAAGATAATCCATTTGTTTCTTAGTAAAATATCTTTTTCCATTTTATTGTCTAAAAGAAGCGAATGTAAAATCTGTAGGCGTAGATAATGTACTATATATCATACAAATGTGTAGTTCTTTCAAGTTTATTGAATAGATTAGTTAATAATATCAACCTTTTTGTAATCCCTGTACCTAAATGGAACCTCAAGTGCAGAATTAGCGGAACATGCACCGCAACTAATTCATTTTGGTTCGTGATAGTGCCTTGCTTGAACAAGGCGTGTTTCAGCTTCGAACACATATAAGATTTATCTTGCACTAAATGTAGCAAATAAATTTTAGATATTTTGAGGATAATAGGTACTAAATTGCTACAAGCCAACAAAGATTTACGAATATAAATGTGTGAAGGCTGAAGTAGGTAATAATGAGACGATACAATATTATAGATTGATGGACATCTAACGATCAATAATATTGTTTCGTCATTTGATTGCTACATTACAGCCTACGAGAAGTACCTACTTAGGTACCTTTACCTTTTTATAGACCAATGTGAAGTGATGACAACTCTGGTTTATCCATTATTCTTATATTGTTACCACAAAGCGTTGTCAAACTATATCTAACTTAGGTAGGTACTTCCGCGGCTTTGGAAATGAAGGCTACATTATCCTTTATGAAGTTTAGTATGCTTAGGTAGGACAAAGCTTTAGTTCTTCACATAGGATGCAATTCTTTAAGACACAGGTCCGACCA
>LUGF01042884.1:288552-299904 GCA_001625245.1 Calycopis cecrops
CAGCCGAGTTGTACCGGTACGACCGGAGAAGTATCTTGTGTATAAAACTGACATGTCACGTTTGATGCGCTTTATAGAGTCCAGTCGTGTTCTAGTCCCCACTAGAATATCAAGCATTTATATATACTCTGGTTGTTCTTTTTCGTCTTGTGAAAAAATTATTATTATGATGAATAATTGATATGATTTTTATCATCATGACAATACACACATTTATAATAGACCCTTTACAGAGTAGGCAGAAAGATGCGAGAGTCATGTTTTACGTTTCCTATAGATTTGTCTTGATTTTTCCACATTCTAAGAGGTTATTTTGACGCTTTCTATCCTCATCATTCTTCTAAAGGACTACCCGACATATAAACCGTTCCCACATACCAACATAGCTGTCGCTACACGTCACTCTTTTTTCTTTTTGAAATTGAGGGGGCAAACGAGCAGTGGGAGCTATTGCCATGACTACCGACGCCCATAGATAGACATCCGCGTATAAGCTATAAAGATACGCTGCTCTCCTTCTTCGTCCCACCTCCATGGACCATGAACCACCGGCTACTTACACACAGCGCTACAAAACGCGACAGCACAGCTGTCATTTTACGCTAGTCTCGTGTAGACAAGAGTGGTCGTGCCGGCCCAATTCGGCTGCACGCAAACATGCAGTGTGGCACTATCTCTTACTAGTAGGTAGTCATTAAAATGACCCCGATTGCTTGTTTGCCCCCTTATGCTATAAAAAAATGCTAAATGATATACCAATAGATGTATTATGTAGATTTCTTCATCTAAAACTAATTAGTGAAATTTGGATTGGAGTTAGATTGAAACCTGGATTAGAATTATTAGACCTTTGCAAGATTTATCCATGTTAATCTTATCAAAGACTTGAAATACTAAAATAAATTTTGTGGTTGCTACAAGAAATTTATTAGTAGGTAAATAGACATAAAGTAAAAGGCATTACGAAGTCGGGAGAATAATAATCCAATACACAAATATACACTGGCATCAAGACCGTAGCTATTTAAAATAACGATTGAGTATTTGTAAATAAAATTTTAAAAAAATAATGGTGATTACAACATAATATTCAGCCCATGAACTTGATACAGTTATATTCAAATGAAATATTTGTTTATATGTCCATTTCATTGAAAGTGTAGTTGCGCAAAAAGGACATGTTTCATCTGCCGTCGAAATTTTGTTTACAACTTATTCTAACTTTTACCTAACTTCGCTTACAGCTTAAAGATGATCATTTTGAAATATAAAATAGAAGTTATGGGGGTGGGGCGAAGGGAGCGAGCAGTACGGCCAAGTTTTATGACGTTCGATATCTTATTTACACCCATTTGTTTACGGCTCACTGTAACTTTTACAAGATTATATTGTTTAAGACAGTGAAATAATATTGTTCGGAAATCTGTTGGAAAATACCGTTTCGATGTACAAAGCTTAAGACGATAATGAAATTGTAGGAGCAACTTTGCAAGAAGTTCAGTTTTTGTAGTACCTACCCTCCATTATGGACCTTGGCGCTAAGCTTGCCTAGATTGGTACTACTGTCGTAGATGTGGCAAATTTGTTTTAATGTGAAGTAACGAGATTCACGTTACATCAATGAGTGAGAAAGACATTATTGAGATGAACTGCAATGCAATACATACCATGTATCAGTAACTATTTTATGTACCTACAAATGCATGCTATGGTTATAGACGTTAAATGTCTATATTTTTTATTTATTAATATATACAACAAATTTATTTATCCTTACTAAATATTTTTCTTTTATGAATATAATTTGTTCTTTCTATGACTAGATAAATTAGTTATTTATCTTCCTCTAGGGAACATTTAAAATGAATATTAGAAATCATATTATACAATATGAGCAATATCTTCTAAGTCAATGAATATTAACAATATTTTCGTTCATTCAATAAATAAAATCAAAGCGCCGCTATAAGCAATAAGTATAATCAAGGGCCATTTCAGAGACCCAAGGCATTTTATTCTAAGCGTACTAAGTACGAAATACAACCTTGTACAATTCGGTGGCAAATTAAGCAATTCATTTCGCACAATTTATTTCTTCATTTAGAATTGTGTAGATAAAAATACTTGAGTTTAATTACATGTAACTTAATTTTGTTCGTTAATGATTTTTGTAGACATGTTTTAGTTGAAAAGTAATTGAAAATAATAGAACAATCTAAGATTATAATTCAAATATATACTTACTCTTGTTGGTTTACTTTAAAAGGCCTTCTCTTATATTCCTGTCTCAAGTGCCTATTTCAATAGATATTTTAATTGCATAGAAGATGATAATTTAGCAAATGCTTTAGGTTGTGAAACTATCAAAGGAAAGCCGTGCCCTTAATTTGAATATTATTTTTTTTCATTATGTGTGTACAAATTAAAAAAGGGGTTTTTGTCGTCCGGTTAGTGACGATCAGCGCGTGCAAATTAATATTGATGCTATTGATATATCATACAAGATGTTATGCTCAATCAGAACAAACAAGCAGCAAACGCGAAACATTAGTGAGTCCGCATTTCCTAATTCCTTCGCTCTCTTACATAATTCAATGGGACACCACAGTAAAAACTATTTACATGATGCCTCTAACCGGCTACTGATAATATATAAATAGCCAATCGAACTTTTTAGCCAGACCCGACAATTTTTTTTTGGTTGCCTCAGCGGATATCTTTAAGAACGCAACCCAGGAGCCCGGGTGGCTCAACCGGATACAGTGTCGGGCTCGACAACTGAGTTGCCCCTACCGACTAAACCCCTGCCCAGATCTGAAAGCAACAGGGCGCCTTCAGTGACAGGCTGGTCTCGGTGAAAAGGCCATACTCCTCCTCCTTAGGGACTGTCCGGCTGCCTTTGAACAGTCTCTAACTCCACGTTGGAACCGTGCAATGGGGTCAGGTTCCCATCCTTACCCCTGGTCCCAATGCTCCAACTGAGCACTCCACGCCGGTCGTCCGAATCCACGCCGCCATCTGCTGATTCAGAGGGACGGGTGCAGGACCTCCGGCCGGCATTGGCTGGTCTCATCCGCTGGGCAGTGGACCAGCCATTTAACGGCCGCAGAGGACAGGGAGGACGGCAACGACATACCGCATCTCCTCTTCCTCTGCGGCCCCACCGCCAACGCAACAGACGGTGCAACAACGCCACCGTTTGGTCGTGGGAGATAGGGTGCACGGCAACGACACACCGAGACACTTCTCCTCCTGCGACCCCTCCTCCATGGACGCATCCAGAGCGGGCCCCAGCGAAGCCTACCCGACGCGTCCCCACCCGGGATCCCTCTTGGTTCACCGTGGTTGTCCAAGCCACGGCTACTAAGCCCCCTCACCACGACAAGGTGGAGATCCGTCGAGGGGGAGACCTGACAACCTAACTTAAGGATCATTAATTACCTAGTTAAAACTTACCACTAGAGTAAAGAATATATCAAACTTTAATTGAACATGCCTACTATTAGGCCAACAGCAAGTCAGCAAGCTCTAGTATCCGTCATGTAGCATCCAGGAAATTTATTGTTAACGATTAAAGAATCGCTGTTAGTAGATATATTTTAAGCGTTATTGGTAATTCGCGTTCGTTAGTGGTTTTTTCATTTTGTCACGTTTTATTTCACGTGCCTTCAATTTGGGAATACTTTCATGAATTTCAAACGTGACATTGTCAACGAAATCGTCAAGGGTCTGTTAAAAGAATGTTATTTTAATTCTATGTGCAGTTCACTACTGAAATATCGGATAAGCTTTTTTATTTAATGACATGAATATTTTTGCATAACCAATAAATTTCAAATTTTATTTGTTTGCGTCTTTATAACATATGAATACCAATTAGATTAGTGTAAGCGTGTAACTATTACGAAACAATAAAATTAACTATTGGGTATTGAGTTTTGGGCTATCTCATCTGATAAGTATTTCGTGAGCCAAATTTAAATTAGAGGACTCAATAACACAAAAAGGTTTAATTTCCTTATCATTTTTTATTCAACGATATCCGATGTTCGCCTAGCTTTGCTGGGAAAAGTTCCGCGACACCATTTTCTAAACACTGGCTTTATGTGATAACACACGATATAACTAACACCATAACCATGTTGTTTATTTAATGAGATGTGTTTTTTAAATTGTAAAACTAAACTCGTGAACTTAGATTATATAGTTTAAGTTGGTGAAATTATACAATGTTATACAGCAGGTTAGACTTTCCAGATTCATACAACCTGGTTTTTACTTTTAGTTACAGTTACATAGGTTATTTCGATTGATCAAATATTACTTAATTTTTTCCATTTCATTTTCTCCATATAAAATGCTACTACTACTACTACTTTAACGATATCTAGAAATATATACAAAAACCATTTTCAAACAGACGTTTGTATCGTGTTTGTGAATAATTGCCATTAAATTGTTTATACGAAATTTATATTTGTCACAGCAATGGTTTATTGAGGATATTCGCTCACGTAATCAAATAAGAGAATAAAAAAACAATTTAACGTAGCGCCATCTCTTTTGTAATTGGGATTATCCTTGTTCTCAGCAAGTGAGCTGGGTCATAACTCGCAGTATTAAGCCGAAGTCTACCATTGACGAGCGAAGATGTATTAGCATTTAATGTCCCACGTTATCTGTGATGAATTGCAATATTAATTATCATTCATTGGAAATTGTAATTGATATGTGGCTGTTCTTAATATCACTTCAAGACGAACGGTGGCCAATCGCATTTAAGCCAACAACTTGTTTTGTTAAGAGGTATAATATTAAGAATAGTAGTTTAACTACTCTTACATATATAATATAACTCTATCACAAGAGAAGTAAATATATCATTGATTGAAAAAAATATGGTAACTTATACTTACGATATTTTCTTAAATTCATACCTGGTCCTGCGGAAGCTCGTATGTAATTTCACAAATTTCTCGTAATTCGTGTAAAAACAAATCAGTTATTTAACAGAATGTTAAAATTAAAATTAGCGAAAATTTCAAATGTTTTATTCGTTTTATTAGTTACGTAATGAAATCTTCAACAATTTTAAGTTCAGTTGACGCCTCAATGGAAACTTTTAAAAACATGAGAAAGTATCGGTGATATTTTCCATTTTCATGAACGATGAGGCGGGGGTCAAAGGGGCGGGCTTGTCGACGCGAGCGGCAGTTGGTCTCAGTGTTCGCGGCGCTCGCTCGCCTACATCCCTGCACGGAGGTGGAACTTGTGAAATACTCATAAAATGTAATCAGTGGTGTTCTGTGATGCCGCATACGACTGGCCTACCAACGGATTGTGTTGTGATCCATTAATTACGTCATGTGAACTGCAGTCCGGTGCTCTATGCACGCGCGGATATGGTGGACCCGCTCAAAATTTTCTGGGTTTTGACAAACAGCACCTATCTCGGTATAATATCCGTTAGTGATAAGTTGTTATAGTAATGATAATAAAAACAGGTTATTTTTATAAGAGGGATATTTTGACACTATCTCAATCGCTTGTCCGCATCATTTTTCAGCGGGGGAAAAAGTAAATGTTTCCCTGTTGGCCGTTTGGGATGCCACGAGATAACGTACGTAACGATAAGCATTCACGGGGAAAGTGTCAGATTTGTTTTCACACTTTATTACCACGGCCATTGCTTGCGTGAAAACTTTTTACATGATTGATTAAATGTTACTTCATATTTACACAATTTTGATTATGGTAAATGAGGAAACGTATGCAAATACGATAATTAGGGTCAATCCTACAATATAGGCACATCGTCGGCTATTCCCATATAAATTGAGCGTGAACTTTTATAAATAGAAAATGTAGGTCCTATTTTAAGAACGTTATCAGTTTAGTCAGCTATTGAAGTCAGGAAGATAGCAGTAAGTACATCTACATGTCCCACATAGCTTTCTGTCTCGTATAGGTTGAATGATTTTCAAGTCGTGTCGCTCGCCGTCCCAACGGAGTAAGAAAATTAAGGAATAGTGGATGCAACTACGTTTGTGTCTTGTATTTTCGTATACACTAACACTAGTGCATTATAATATTATTTGAATTAATCCATAGAAAATGATAAAACAAGGCCATACTTCAACACAGTAATTTATAAATTTAGAAAAGAACAGAGATTCAATGCTCGTTATGTGAAAAATTCTCGCTAAACGCTCTACATGTTATTATGCATATCGATAACTTACGTCGTTCCTTAATAATTGCGAGCTAGAGACGTAAATGTTTCAAAATATTCGAAACATTTCAGCAGCCGTAAAAATATCAGCATTTGCCTATTTTCCTACGGCTCTTGAAGTAAACACTACACTGTTAGTGTAATTTATATGTTACCTAAGTATATACGATTTCGTTTCTGATGCCTATTCTTAAGTCGTATGTTGATCGAATGCAGCAATTATATGCAACACCAATTATTATTAGAGATTATTGTCCGTTAGAAGTGGTTGCATGTCTCTGATCTTGTTTTGATATAAAAAAGATTCATATTACAAATGGCACATTACCCGTTTCATAATAAGAATGTATAACCCCCCAGAGAGTGAGAGACTGTTGCCACACTAAACTAGCTTTGGGGTTATAAAACTACTCCTCACTAATAAATCGCGAAAAAGTGCCGTAAAAGTATCTTTATTACAGTGTCATTCTCGTAAACATAAGAAATCAGAAATCTTTGTGGGGTCGAACTTTGTTACTTCAATATTATATAAAACTTTATCTAATAAAACTCAATGAATACAAAATCTACCTATGTTCTGAATTATTTTTTGCTACATTCTGTCAAAAACTTCCAATTACTGAAACGCATTACAATACATTTTTGTGACAAACCTTTTCGCAAGTGCCATCCATAACTACGCCAAATTCAACTGAATTGCATGAACAATACGTGAATACACAGGAACTCAAAACACAGATTCACTTTTATACTTGGAAAAATATTATAGACTTCACACGTTTAATAAAAAAAATTATAAAAGGGTATGTTAACTGCATATTAAAGATAAAATGTGCAGCGTTTATAACTCTATATAGATTATAGGTACATAGTTTGGAATTAAGCCTCAAGTTGGCTGGCTCACTTTTCATAGATATTTTAATGGCTAATCGCCTTAGAAAAAGATAAACCTTTACTATATACTGTAAGACTGTTCAATATAACGTATTTACTTGAGTAAAAAATGTATCAAGAAAATAATAAATATTTATCGTCGCTGTGAGAAAACTTAACGTCGTCATAACAATTCCGCAAACCTCTTCAACCCAGGATTTCTGTTAAGGGAGCAATTGCTTAAATTGAAACGTATTACTTTTAGTTTGTCCCCTCCAGACATTTACATTATATCTAATAAACGTTAATGACTTTGTTCATGAGTGTGGGTAAGATATTTAATGTCATAACGAATAATTGAAAATTATGAGTTTACGAGGTTTATGTTCGTGTGTTTTTAATGTTCTTACATGCTTTATAGCTAAGAAGAAAGTCTTCAAAACAAAACAACAACTTGTTTACTAGTTTTTTTTAATGTTTGTGGGCGGAACTATAATTAATTAATTATTCAAGGAGTTCTATTTATTATTGAGGTTGCAGAAGGAAGCGTAGTTGCTATATCATGATGGTGAAAATAAGTTTTTGCCCGATTGTGTCCATAAAGATTTTATAAGGTCTGAATTTTAATATATTATCTTTCTATTATGTGTCTTACACTTAATACATTGTCCATAGATGTATCGTAAGAATTCCCCTCTTTTATTGTTAAATCCGGGAAACGTAAAGAAAATCACTGGGCATTACTATCATACTACTAATACAAAGTTAACAAAGGCGACCCCTTTTAAATAAAGTAAACCATGGGGAATGGAAGAAGATAATTGTAATAGAATCCAACAAAGATTAGCCGCTTTAAATGGAAGATAATGCGAAGTGATCCCTTGATAACCAACTTCAGTGCTTGGGAATCGATTTTATCACCGATTTTGATGATCAGTTTGTGATGTGCATCAGCAAGTCGTGAAATGATACATTACTAAACATTATCTGCGAAATAGATTTACATATTATGTGTTCTATTGCATTACAAAACGTGTACACTGTACAGGTTTAGTATCTGGAGCCAAATGCATGCACGTATACTTTAATATCAAAACAATTGCTATCGAGCCTTACAATACTCAACTACACGGATTTATGCCAGTGGCAACATATGTTACAACTTCAAAAGTTTCGCTTTGAAATTTGCTTTTATATTTCCACTCTGAGAATTGGGAAATAAAAATATAGAGAAATTATTGAAGGAAACGTTTTATTTTCCATTTTGCACGTCTTAAATGTAAGTTAGAATACTTACATTTTTTTATTTAAATAAAGGACATCAGCGTTCCTCAATCTTAATGATCTACTAATAATGGGTCGCCAGATCGAAACTTTAGTGTTTCATTACGAAATGTATATATTTTTTCTATAATTATTTGGACAAATCAGGTTACGCTCTTTATATGTATAGGTATAAGAGCAATCTTATTACTTTGGTCATTGATTATTTGGTATTTAACGAAAACAATAGTAATTATTAAGGGTGCTTACATAGAAAAACAGGTTACCGTTAGCGACCCGTACAGGTTTTGTCGGTATACTGGTAACCTGTTTCATTATGTAAGCACCTTAAGAATCTATACACTAAAATGGCTGCATGACCTGATAGGTTTTTAATTTAATATACCTTAAACATGTGCGATATTTATAATTTGAGGGCCGTTGCACTTTTATAATGCATAAACATTCACTTCTCAGAAATCTTTCTTGTAAATAAAAATATTATCTGGTATATTCTGGTATTTTAAAAGCAAAGGCTTAGTTCGCCCATAGTTCCTTCAAAATGTTTTTATTTTTAACCTTGACGCATAGACATATCACAGATGTGTTTGAAATTTAGCACCAATATAATCGGAAATAACATAAAACTTTTTTAGCTCGAAAACAAAAGGTGGCCCTTGGGATAGGTTTTACTATGTTGAAAACCGGGGCACAGCTAATGTGAATATAACAAGAGCTTGCATTATAACCTAGCCAGAAGTGGCTACTACTAAACCTAATACCCGAGCTTCATCCCAACTATACATAATTATTTATTGGCTACCTAAGTGCACCAGTTTGCACATAAATTTATGCACTTTACGAGTCGCAAAGTTGGTGTTGTGAATTGTTTAAGATATTCCTGTTGATAATAGCCACTACAGGAGTCTAGATAACTTTATTCTAAATAGTATAAAACTCCAATAATTTGGAAAATTGTCTAAGAAATTCTAGTTTGTTTAATTAATATAAAATGTTATACGAACATTTTATCAATGCTTGTTTTTGCTGATGTAATATAGAAATCTTATCTAATATGTTTTATTACATTGTAGGAAACTACTGAACAGATTTCCAAATTATTTTACCTTAAACTCTCAATGAAATAGAGTAAAATATTTACTATCATCATATTAAGTATTTTACCAGTGATCGCTCGTAGGTCGATATTCGGTATTAATTTTAAGAACATAATCTATTCGAATTTAAATACAGATTGACTGTGTAGCTAAGTATTATTTTTATTAACTAAGTACATGACATTAACAAGTTTGACTATATAATTACGGTAATCGATTTGTATATTTAATATTTATCATCATCATCACTATCATCATCCACCTACTGCAGTCTACGGTTGGACATACATTTGTGTATTACACGAGTTTATACATTGTGTTTGACGTAGTGTGGATTTGATTTTATTCAGTTAAAATAATCAAAAGCAATGCATTTCATATTAAAACTAGCTATACCCCGCAGTTTCACCGGCATTTAATTTATAGAAATCACTGATCTTCCATATGATCTTCACCTTATTTCACACTCTTAGGGGTTGAATTTAAAATCCTAAAGTAATCTCGAAAGTAAAAATCTAAGTGCTCTTACTTACATTATGTGTACCCATGTACAAAATTTCTAGTTCCTATGTACAGTATAGCTAGTAGTAGAAGTAGTAACATAATATACATTTTAGCTTTCTACACCTCTTTTCCATATAATCTTCAACTCTACCGAAAAAAGGGACAAAAAAAGGGATGGGAATTTTATTATTTTACTGGTAAATGGGATTGTGAAATTCGAAAAGGCCCTGGCCCAAGACAGCTGTAACATACCGATAAGGTTTTATTCATGTCAGATTTCCTCGCCATAGTTAGGTTCCTCCACCTCAGAGGCGACGGCGACGCGCGACCTTAAGTAAATGAATAATTAATAAGAGTTAATCTTTAGATAGTTTTTTTTAATTATTTTTAATTCATGCTACTAGTTGAAATTAAACCCGAACAAGGGAATTTTGTAATATTAAGTGTATATACGTTATGCGAATGTTTTTTAGTGTTAGGGGATAAATAAGCAGTCAGACCTTTCGAGGACTGCCGGCGCCAATATACATCCTCATTTACATTTTATGCAGACGTGATTCTTCTCTCTAATGCGCCGCCGGAAACACAGAAACCGCACGAAACGTGACATCGTAACTGTCGATTTGCGGCGGCATCAGATACGGGATCTCTACCAATCTTATTCGCGTAATTCAGTAGCAACGTAACATAGCACTATCTTTTACCAAAATTGTGTAAAGCTGCGTTCGTTAAATATGCTAGTAAATTGCTTTTGACCTACATGAGTCTTATAAATTAAAATTTAATCATCAAAAAAACTAATCCAAGAGTCGTATTCCACGATATTGATGAATTGATGAAGATTTTATATGCTCTGTTTGCAATTGTTTCCCATTCGAGACCGATCGACGGAATATATTATTTGTAACGTGATAAATATTTCAGAGTACGTCTCTGATACCCATTTGTTATGAAGCCCTTGAGCGTTTCGGCCATTGTTTGATAAATTAACAATGCAATGATTTGAACATATTGCCTATTGGATAAATGGAAATAGAAGCCCGTCAATTTATTACAAAATTGTGGGCGTACTAAAGACAATTTTTACTTCATAAAAGATATATTGTGAGAGGTAGTGCCACACTGCATGCTTGCATGCAGTCTAATTGGGCCGGCACGACCGGGGAGGTACCTCTCGCTTACACGAGACTGACGTAAAGTGACAGCTGTGCTGTCGTGTTTCGTGCGGTGTGTAAGTAGCCGGTGGCCCATGGAGGTAGGAGGAGAAAGGAGGGCAGCGCATCTGTATAGCCTCTATGCGGATGTTTGTGGGCGTCGGTAGACATGAAAATGGCTCCGGCTGCTCGTTTGCCCTCCTATATC
>LUGF01042884.1:301166-317146 GCA_001625245.1 Calycopis cecrops
TACTTAAAAGGCCGGCAACGCGCCTGCAAAGCCTCGAGTTTTGCAGATGTCTATGGGCGGCGGTAGTCATCTACCAACTGCTCGTTTGCCCCTTATCCTATAAAAAAAAAAAAAATCTCTACCAATCTTATTTGCGTAATTCAGTAGCAACGTAACATAGCACTACCTTTTACCAAAATTGTTTAGTTGTAACAATAATATTTGGCATCATTTAGCTGCATCGTTAAATATGCTAGTAAATTGCTTTTGACCTACATGATTTTTATAAATTAAAATTTCATCATCAAAAAAACTAATCCAAGAGTCGTATTCCACGATATTGATGAATTGATGAAGATTTTATATGCTCTGTTTGCAATTGTTTCCCATTCGAGACCGATCGACGGAATATATTATTTGTAAGGTGATAAATATTTCAGAGTACGTCTCTGATACCCATTTGTTATGAAGCCCTTGAGCGTTTCGGCCATTGTTTGATAAATTAACAATGCAATGATTTGAACATATTACCTATTGGATAAATGGAAATCGAAGCCCGTCAATTTATTACAAAATTGTGGGCGTACTAAAGACAATTTTTACTTCATAAAAGATATATTGTAAGAGGTAGTGCCACACTGCATGCTTGCATGCAGTCTAATTGGGCCGGCACGACCGGGGAGGTACCTCTCGCTTACACGAGACTGGCGTAAAGTGACAGCTGTGCTGTCGCGTTTCGTGCGGTGTGTAAGTAGCCGGTGGCCCATGGAGGTAGGAGGAGAAAGGAGGGCAGCGCATCTGTATAGCCTCTATGCGGATGTTTGTGGGCGTCGGTAGACATGAAAATGGCTCCGGCTGCTCGTTTGCCCTCCTATATCATAAAAAAAAAAAAAATTGATTACAACATCATATAAAAAACTGTTACGAATATCTCCGGAATATGTATTCAAACCAGAAATTACCAGATTTTATATTATATTAATAGAAAACATTTAATGTTTTCTATTAATTTCATATAGTTCATTAATTTCATATAGAAAACATTTAATGTTTTCTATTAATATAATATAAAATCTGGTAATTTCTGGTTTGAATACATATTCCGGAGATATTCGTAACAGTTTTTTATATGATGTTGTAATCAACTTAAATTTTAAGTATTCTCCTTCTATTTCTTTAATAGAATATTAGGGAAACAATAATTAATTGGACTTACTAATTGAATTAATTGAATCCATATTGTACATTTTTTATGATATCACCACAAAATTTTTGCCCACGTTGCTAATTTATTAATTAAACAAATCTATCGCACTCTATCGGATATTTTTTATGGTAGGCGTAGTGATAGAATGGCTGTTTTTATTTTACTTTTATTTGTATAATACGCTTCTTTGAACATTGATATTTTATATATAGAAATGCAAATGTAATAATCTCATAAAAATTCATAATCGTTTGAAAGCTGTACCTCATCTCAATTGCTCGAAGAGAAGGTTCGGTCTTCGTGGCAAACCACAGCCGGTCTTCTTCCCCCGGGAATAACGATCCATTTACGTCGAGGCTTTAGTAAATTATTACGTGCATGCTTTAGAAGGTTTCCTACCGACGAGTGTGCTCTATGCGGAGACCTAGCTATTATTTCAAAACTAAGTTAATATGCTTTTGTCTGTCTTTCGAATAACTCTATAAAGTAACATAATGCAAATGTAACATAAATGTGTGACGGTGTACACGTGCTTGGTATAGAAATTTCTTTGTTTGTTGTAGGTATTTTCATCACTACCTACTTGTTTTGATCACTTATTGTTACACCCTTAGTGACCCTAATCTTTGATTAAATAAATATGTAATGCAGTTATATGACCCATATTTATATAAACTTAAAAATACCAACCTCATTTATTACTAAATATGTACGGTGTCACATTAAAGTTGGTTATTATGAATTTTATAAAAGCATAGCTTGCGCTTAAAAAGAAAATAAAAGTACTTTGAATAAACCATAATCTTTTTTATATGCTCTTTGCCATAATCAAGTTCCTGCATGTCATAAGTACAATAATATTCAGTAGGTACCGACGACTTCTCATATACCTACACTTATTAATATGGCACGCACATACACAGTATGGCCGACATTTTACACATGCCTTTCTTGACTTAAGTAGTCTATTATTAAACTCTGCATCTTCACATCCTTTAATGACATGATATCGTACCTAATGGAAATGGCAATGATATTCTACAATTGTTGTATTCTCGAAGACGCTTGAGAAGTTTAACCGTCTTATTATCAGAACGTATCCTACTATAACAACATTCAATGAGTAGGTATAGCTATATAAAACGATGAGCACTCTTACGAATTCCAACGGTTTCCTATTTAAGTATGCTGAGCAGCAACGTGCGAAAGCTTTGTTAGACTTCTTAAAAAGTTTTAGTAGTTTATGATAATAAAAAAAAAATTATTAAACATCATGTGAGCGACGAATAATGTATTAATAAACTTAATTTTGTCTCTATATGTCTAATTAAATTACAATATTTTGATCAATTAAGTATTGATGAATGAATTCTTTGGAACTGAACAAATTAAATAATACTCAATACGAACGGCGTATGTGAAATTGGCAGAGACATTTATAGCGCTGATGTCAGATTGAATCAGACTTAACAGGTTCGATGATACAAGCTTAGTGCTCTTTATTGATAACAAGGATGGTTCGTCAGTTACTATTTGCATCCCATTTGAACCTCTTAATCAAATAAGATAAAAAAAATACTGGAACTTAAAACTTCATGCTTCTTTTAATGTCAATTACATTAACACACAATTTTTTTTCCAAACAAACGGTTTTTCTTGAATAACACAGATTTTTTTTGTTCTTTATCTTTTTTTTTTTGTTTTTTATTCGGTATTTGATTCTAACCAGTCCTCTTAATTTATGCAGTAAAGTTGTAAATAAACGAGATGAAAATATTTTAAATTTTTTATCGCTTCTTTAAATCTAATTTCCAAAATATCGATCTTAAATGAAAAATTGTGAGGAAACTTCTAGAGAATCAAATTTCCTATAATTTTTGTTCTCACGGTTACAATAAAATCTTCCCTGAGGGAACAAGAAAAAAAATCAAAGAATTCGAAGGTTAAAATCCATAATGACTGAACTAATAAATATCATATCGAAGTCCTTAACCTTGTTTTCATTCAGAAAATTCATAGGAATAGGTACTAGCTTCCGCCCGTAGCTTCGTCCGCGTGGGTTTCGGGCATTATATACGTATTATATACCTTCCTATTGAATCACTCTATCTATCAAAAAACCCATCAAAATCGGTTGCGTAATTTTAAAGATCTAACCATACATACACATAGACGGCGGAAAGTGACTTTGTTTTATATTATGTAGTGATGAGAACAACACATGTTGTTATCAAAATTACACACAAGTACCTATAGTGTGTGATCTTTTATGAATATAGAAGTATACCCAGTATTTAATGGGAAGGTATCCATTCTACAGTATTGGATCTATTGAAAATACACTATGCTATCGAAAAGAGAAATATAAAAACTCCTAGGTATTTTGCCCTAGTTTGTGATGCCGATTTCGAGTTTTTAACAAAACTTGCGATTTTATTAACAGAAACTCCGTTTTTAGTTTTAACTGTTTACCAAAATATTACAGCAGCAATAGAGCAAAGAGTGTTTATAAATTCAATAGTTAGGTTAGGGGTAGTTAGGTTTCTAATAACAATTGGAAAAAATATATACAATAGATTGAACAATACTTGTGCTATTCGTTCTGTAAATAAAATTGTCCTGTAAGAAAAATACTTGAGTCTTTAAATGAAATAAAAATTTTTTTTTTTTGACTTAATTTATATTTTAATATAATTTTGTTACTTACGTTCATAAATAATATGTAATAATTAGCTGCGCTCTGCGGTTTCACGCGCAAGTTTAGATACTGTAGAAATATCGAGATGAAAAATAGACCGATTCTCAGACCTACCCGTCTACCTACCCGACTATACACACAAAATTTCATAAGAATCGGTCTAGCCGTTTCGGAGATACTCCTCCTACTACATCTACATTGCGGCACGAGAATTTTATATATATATTATCAAGATTCGTTTTGTTTATTACATAGGACATGACTAAATCACCGCATGAGTTTGAATATAATTAGGTGCAATGAGCTAGCAGTCACTTTATAATATGCAAACGTGTCAAGTAGCTGTTCGTGGCACACGTACCCATAATCAAAGGCTTTTGGGAGCATGTAGTTCAAATATCAAGTCTGACACAGAGCGGATTATATAATATGTTAATCAGAAGTGGCCACTAGCCAACAAAGGAATTTAGATACTAGTTGAATATAATTACAATAAAACTACTTCAAATTATCAATCGAGCTGTCTATTTAGAGATTTTTCACTTACGATGTGTATAGCCGCAGTAAAGTGCTGTAAAATATATCCATATTTTCTTTACCTGCTAAAGGCATGTAAGTGATATGTGTAATAAATTTTCGTTAGACGTAGTTCGTAGAGCACTTCTGCATTGCAACCGAATCGAGACTGCAAGATTGGGAAAATAACTCGTGCTACCTACCTGATGTGGCTATGGTTTTTCATGGTTTGAGGAATACAGATGGCCTTAAGGTGAGAAATTAGTTAATATAGAGTGAAGCATCTGCTTAAAAATATTTATCAAAATGGAAGAATCACAAGTTGCAGCGTGTTCTCGGCAGTGCGTCGCCACATCATAATGTCTGCTGATTAACTGTCGCACAAAAACACGAATATGGTAGCGTAAAAATGGAATAGAACACCTTCTTTCTACTTAAAATCACGAATATCGTGCTTTCATGTTAAGCTCTGGGTTCCTAAGATAGTCGTGCAGATATAAAACGCCCGTAAAACGGTGATGAATGACATCAGTAAAATTGAATACAGTTAAATATGCTAGAAATGTAAACCTAACGAACGATAGCGCTCTCTAGGAAACTGCAACATTTTGTTCACATAGTCAATATTGTAATGACGTTGTTCACTATTGTATTCCTTTATGACATGGAAAACGAACGGAAACTTTATGACGTCACCGCCATCTTAGGAAATCAAAGATTAAACCACAATACATTTTTCATTCTTTAGTATTCAGGCAATGGCTGTTAATCGTTAAATCCACCCATCGCAACCTGGGACTTACCTATTTTACATAATACTGACTCGAACCCTAGAAGGTAAAGACGTATTCTCTATATACAGATAACGTCAGTAATTTCTTTCGATCAGATAAACCGTCTGCCTTACCTTCTAAATAAAAGAAATCTACTTTTCTTGTAGTGGATATCCTAGCATTATTTAGTGGTGACAGATTTATTTATTAGGGTCTTAAATCATATTGTAACTTGAAACTTGTATCTTTTTTCAGCTCAAGCTTTATTTTTATCTCTTTTGCCATCATTAATCAAATCGGAACAATCTAGAGCCTATTTATGTAAGTTATTCATATGAGAGCATAAGACACTATATATCTTACCCCTTTTATTGTCAGCATCACTTCTTACGTAAACTTCGCTCTCATGATATATCGTTTGTCATTGTAGAGTAGGTATCGTATTGTGTAAAGTGAAGACTTCATCAATATTATCAATTTATCTCTATGAATCCGTTTAATTGCTATTGAAATTTTCCCGAAAGTGTAATTTTTCGTATATGAATTGTACTTGCTTCGACAAGGCGGTGTCTGTCACGTTTAATATTAGCTTAAGTGTCAGCTGCGACACGAGAATGGAGATTAATCCTTAGAGCCACAGCACAAATGCGACTTTTAGACGCGGCGACTTTGCTACTGCATTGATGCAGTCGCAGGATTTAGCGACTCTTTGCGACCGGTGGTGCGACAGTAACGCGATCTCGCGACTGTATTTAGACGTTAATTGACATACATTACCGTCTAAGAAGAGGTGTGCCTAAGAGTGATATTTGAGTAGCAGCGATCGCCCTGAGCAGTTGTAAAAATCGCCGTAAATAGTAGCAGTGATTTAATCACTCTTTAAATCACTCTTTACTTCAGCGCGCTGCATCGTTTCCAGCGATCACAGCGAACGCGTAATAACAGTGACCGGTCGCTGTGAGCATGTAGTGATTGAAATCACTGCTTGCGCAAAGAGCATTCACTACAGCGATCGCTGTTTATGAATATCACAGTGATTTTTCACGGCGATCGCAATCACCGTCTCACCACTACGTCTAAGTCGCCGCGTCTGGTGTCTTTAAAGTCTGCGCCCCCCGCGTCTAGTCGCTGCATTCAGCGTCTAAGAAACGTCTAATCTATTACTGTTTAACATCATGATTGTAGTTTTTTTTCAAACCACATTTTCTTCTAAACTACTTCAATCGTTTTTTATGAAGTAAAGGTTAATTCAATTTATCCATTTATGTGCCTCTGACTACGTTTGTTTGTCGTTGCCAAAACCCTCAGCTAGAATAGTCTCGGGAAAATCAACAGAACTTGTCATGGCTTTTCGGTTCCACTTTAAAATGAACGTTACTGTTTCAATTGGCAACCGTAATTTTTTAAGGACGCAAATTTTGTGCTTTGTCTAATAACGTTTATTTACATTACGTCGTTACAATAGGAATAAGGTATCGCAGTTTAAACTTAAAATAAATTTTAAGTCTTGTAGTCCTGAAATACAAATTAAATTATTCAACAAAAATTAAAAGGAAACAAAGCGAGTATCAAATAGGGGAACAATGCTTGTTTGAGAATTTCAACGATCCAAAAGAATCCATTATCAGTCGAACCAGATAAGGCATGCTCCATGAATTTTAAAATTGAAATCGAAATATTTTTGTTCCAAATATGAGTAATAAAATCTATAATTACACGTCAATCCGAAGTTCTACTACCTCCTCTCCATTCTTTTGTAATCATTGTATAATTTACTTTCATTGAAATAGTAGGTATAAGGTAAATTATAACAGCCGAAAAAGAGCTCCTTTCTTATATGTTATAGAGTAAGAATTTAATTATGCGTCTTATGTTTCAAATTTCAAATCCCTTTAAGATACAATAGTATAGATAATAGCGAGAAATAAAATACCTTTATGAACCAATATTAGCTGTAGCGTACGCGCGTTGCTACGCCGCCAACAGATAAATGAGCTGGAACTGTCACAGCAATACATAAAATTCATTTTAATGACAGTGGCGCCGTCTGTCGAAAATTGGTCGTACCAACTCAGATCTTCCATCGCCGGCGCATGCAGAACATTTTATCTCTAAAGATCATTGCATTATCAAGTGCATAATTTATGATACTAGAGGGAACATATAGATACCCTTTCGTGTTTGTAAAACGAATATGTTAATATATAGATTCAGAATCGTGTTTGAAAGAATGAAAATACACATACAAAGTTTCAATACAATCGGTTAAGCCGTTTACTAGTTGATATATCGACAGCAGTTCCACCTACCGGACCCAATTGTATTTTTACCCGTTTTCCCATGGGAATGAAGTATTTTAACGCGGTAAAAAAATCCTGTGATAATGGGGCATTCAAATGGTGTAAGAGTTTTTGAAATCGGTCCAAAAGTTTCTGAGCCCATTCGTTACATACATACAAATCTTTCCTCTTTTTATTATTAGTATAGATGAGTATGCGAAATAAAAGGTTTGCCGATAAATGATGACACAACGACGACAGGACATTTCAAAATATAGTTTCTAAACGAAGTTCACTAACGCGGTAGAAAAATAAGAAAAAGAAAATAGAGCCACAAGACATGCTATTGCGGCACTACTAATAACAGAAGATAATATTGAGATGTAGGTGTTACTACTACCCGTAGGCCGTAGAGGAGTAGCGTCTAGAGATGGGTTTATAATGATAGGTACACTTAATTACAGTTGTTTTAAGTCTACGTATGCCTTTTTAAGCCTGATTTTTTTTTCCTAATCTACCATCGTGTTGAGCATAGTCGATAATTAGCATGATGTATGCCGTTAAATTCTGATTTTCTTTAGAGCAAACACAAAATTATAAAATAAGATATAATGTTGTTCACTCAGTCACATTTTTCTGATATTATATTTTACATAGTTTGTTTTCTGGTTGCAATAATAATGTTGTTTTGTTTCAGTATAATTATCTTAAACTACTCTCCAAGAGTTTATTTAGAAATGTATATCTAAGGGCTTGGTCTTAATCACACTAGAGGCTCATTGGAAGTCACTGGACTCATATTATTCCGAAGGATTCTCCGGGGAAATATAACTTGCCACGACAAAATGTTCATATACTACGACAAAATTAGTGCGGGGATTTACTTTTACGATATATCTGATTTAATTATGTTTTTCCTTATAGTTTATTGAAAGGAACATTGACTGAACTAGAGGTAGGTACATAATATATAGTGATTAATTTAAAGTGGGAAAGTTTAAATGTTTCCGTACCTGAGTGAATGTATATTTAGAACTTCACTGGGTCTCAAGTACACATGATATATGCAAATAGGTTACTATTGTAATATTATAGCTATAATCTTGTAGATAAAAAACTAATAATTACTAATCATTACATAAATAAAATTAAGTATAATTATTACCTACTCTTATTGAAAATGTTTCTCCACTTTATCTTGACTTCTGTCATTTTGTTTCTCAATATGTTTTAAATCGTTACGATACGTAAATATAATAATTTAATTATCTAGCAAGAGTTTCGCCAATCAATACGCAACATCATATTTTATAAGTAACCCGTTTTCGTTTCATTGCTTCATCGATGAAATATAATAAAATAATGGCAGGCATGTCAATAACCTGCACGCGAATGTATATGGGCTATGATAGTTACTAGTTACCATAAGGTTGATGCTACTCATCAGATCCTACTCATGACTAGATAAAAATAATAAAATGTAAACAAAGCATTTCAAGGAATTAATGTATACCTTCTAAATAGTTAACTTTAAATCTTAAATCACGGTATATTTGTTTCCGAGAACTTTAAGCTTTAATCTAGTTTGAGAAGTTAGGTAAGCGCTTTGCTGCAACACACTTTGAAGTATAACGAGAATTATACATTGAGATATTGTGTTTACAGATATGCTCCGTGTTACTACCCTACATAAATTCAAAAGTAAAAGAGGATTTTATATAATCTGCATATTTATGATGTGTGATGATGTGTTTTTTATTACAAAAGAAGCTGGAGGAAAAGTGAGACCAACGAAATTTTATTTTGACTGTAAGCCACCTAATACAACATTCAACGATATTCTCCGTCTTAAATACCACATACAATCAAAGTAATGGCCGAGTTACACTTTCATTATAACCTATAAGTATCAAAGATTGTCATTAGATACAAATACAATATTTATATCACGCCTTCAGAAACAACGACCAAAACGCGTATGTATTCGCAATCTAATAATAAGCTATGATAAATCTTGTATATTCTAGGATCTCATATTAATGTCAGTAGTCAGTACTATCAGTGTCCAACAGGATTAACATTCGTAAGCTAGATAGTCTGGCAGACTAAAAAATGGTGTTTCGAATTAGGCGTGTTAGGAGAATAGTCGGGTACAAAAAGAACATTATATTAGGAGGAGAATATTCTACGTATGTAGAATTCAGAATTAATCCTACTTTCTACTAATATTTTAAAACACAAACAGGAAAGTTTCTAAACTGATTTCGTAGAAGTTTGAGACTGTTATATTCTGAATATCTGGGATAAATTTTTAGCTGGGGGAGAACTGCGAGACACGGCGAGTTAAGTCTAAAGTAAATAGAAAGGATATGTACATACAGGGTGGATACGAGCGAGAGGCATTAAATTAAACCACATATGAAGTGTATTATTTCCAGGCTACACAACAAATATCAGATCAATCGGAGCAATAGTTTAGCCACAGGAATTTTTTAAAGTTTTTTCTCACTTCGTACACTCTGTACCATCAGCTGTTCGAGCGCCCGACCGCCTATAGTCCGCCGGGGTCATTCACCCCGTTCGAGGCTTAGCGACCTTACCGAGCGGCCGCGGCGGCGCGTATAAAGAGTGTTTACAAGTTTTCCTTATTTTTTCGCTATTTAACTTGGTTGAAAAAAGTATTTTCGTATACTTGTCGTAAACTTTTTTTTAATAGTCTCGGATTAACAATAGACACTTATAGTATATGTGGTTAAATTTAATGCCTCTCGCTCGTATCAACCTTGTATATATTGCATTTAATATAATTATGATATTGCATCTGTAATTAAAATACATGCAAATATAATATTGTCGGTGTAATTTTGGTTTCACGTTTGACGATAAAGGCTTTAATTAATTATGTATTTAAGTCCAAATATTTTGATGCACTTTATTTTATTACGGATAACGTTTAACGTTAAAAAAACGTTTAAAATTAACGTTAAACGTTCATTTATTGAAATAAGATTTTCTTTTCACTGTTCAATATTTTTGCACTTCGACATTGTAAAAATATAAATTGAAGGCTTTAGCTATCCTAGTCCTTGCTCAATAAGCCGTAGGAAAGGCTGTCGTCGAACGGACTAAATCCTTGCACGTTCTGGCCGCTTCTGGCTCTTAAAGACCTTTCTCGTAAATAAGACAGTGAGACTTTACGACCTGCCTCTCATGTTGATAATATACAAGACTGTGCAGGGTGGCAGGATGACTTTGCGGAATTAGTTAAATAGTTTTACAGACAAGGGTTCAGTGAAACAATTAAGAGCGAATTCCTTCAGTAACTACAATGGTTGGTTATTCCTCAAAATAATCTGAACATTGCAATACGAACAACAACATAATAAAAAACTAATATGTTGTTTGTCACAGTTGACGACTGTGAACACCCATAAAATTGAATGGTTGTGGTGGGTTTGGGTCATCAAGAACTCACTGTTGAATGATAAGCCTTGCTATATTTTTATGTCATGGTTATATGGCAAGATTATATTGCTCTCTTAAGAGAAACTGCTATGATATGGGAGAAGCATATGTCCAAGAGCGGATTGCAATAGGCTGATAATGATGATTATGATAATAAAGAAGATGGAGAAGAAAATTGAGGTGTTGTAGGACGAACACAACATGAAATAAAAAATAAATAATGAAGATATTGATGATGGTCCTAAAAATATATTTTCAATTTCTGAATCATTACTATTTCTACAAACAACTACAATTTCTGAAAACAACCAATCATTTGTATGTAAACATCTCGCTAATTTACCGAATCGCGATTCTAGATTTAATAGGTCGTGTTACTCATTCACGGCGACTCAATGTCTACGAATTTATTTCACTTGTAGCGGGACACACTCGTTTTGTATTTGTTTCTTGATTTATTTTCCTCTAAAGAAACTTGTAGTGAAAAGGATCGCCAAGTGGCACTCGCTACAGCATCTTGTCGACTTGTACTACAATGGATTCTTTAATTTCTCGTCTTATGACTATAAAGGAATTCCGTTCCAGCTCTCACGAGAGAATGCAAGCCATATTAATAAATACCTTCTCTACTCTATTTCAACTCATGATACGAGTAGATGCTCATACGTAGTTACGTATGAAGACGTGACTATTACATAAAGTTAATAGATTGATTATGTTATTAAATTTTTACTGTTTATTGCTTTTATACAAACTTATACTACGAATCCAGCTATATGGGTCTGAACTTGAAGGATTTTCATAAACAATACCAACATAAATAAAAAAATATATTATACATGTAATAGTTGGATCAATAATAATGAATAATAGAATAGAATCGTATAGCAGACATTTATTAATAAATGTCTTGATTATATTCTATTATTATCTTTAAGGATATGAAATTTATATATACATTAAATATATTGTATATTATACTTTTACACAGCAACACCAATATATTAAAATTATGTGTGATAAACAGGAACATCGTACTTTACAGCAAGTCAAAACACAATCAAACAGTCAGAATTAATTTTGTAAATGGCACAAAGCGCGACTGAAAATTATTACTTCGTTAGTCTTTGTTAAAATCGGCTAATTCGCTATGCTTATACGATGTGTAAGTGCGCTATTGTAGGTATTATCTTTAATTTTATATATTTATTGGTGACGTATGTTTAAGTTGAAATAGCCTGAAAATAATCTGGAGCAATATCTGGCACTCATTTGAATAAAATCTAATCTATTTCTTATGCAAGTTTAGACTATAAACTGTGTTAAATGTTATTTAGTAGTTATATTTTTTATATTAATTTCGAAAGAATTACGCAATTTATGCTTCTGATTTTAGTACCCTTTATTTCTCTCATTTTAGAATGTGTAATAAATTTGCGTACATAATGAATTTTGCCAACGCCTACTTTGGATTACACCATATCCGTTTACCTAATAACAGAGATCGCCAAATATAATTAAGGCATCTTCTAAGGATTATTTTCTATTGTTGTTTCCTATGACGTCATAATCATCCGTGTAAAGATCCCCTCCCTCCTCCTTTCCGTCTCTCGCACGTAGCGTACGCTCTTGCACGTAGCGCCATGCCACAGCATAGCTATTACTTTACCGCTTACATCGCTAACATATGAGCGAGATGACACTACTTCTTACAATCTGGTACTTGTTACCAGAAAGTACCAGTAGTTTTTCCTTGTATGTGTGCCATTTCTTCGTTCGTTTTTCGTTCATTACTTCATTCATTTACACACACCTTACTGTTCATTCAATTACTATTCATCATATTGTTATTTATTATATATATATTATTTCACAATATTGTTATTCTTGAGACTCAACAAAATAATTCAATTGATAATATCTTAAAGTTCAATGACTTAACCATATAAAAAGCGTAATAAAAAATAACAACGATTTATATATAGGTATATCTTTTGTAGTTTAGCTTTCATTCAATTGTACAAAATATATTGTATTTATTCCCTTTGAGTTAAGAAAAAAATAGAATATATTTACGACACGGGTCACAATATTAGGAATCCCAAACTACTTCTTAAAACAAACGCCATTATTCCTTTGAGTATTTACGACAAAAAGTGTGTTACAATTGCTTTTGATTTCTTTTGATCTTTTCATTGAAGTTCAAATCATTGTTTGAGTTTCTGTGTACTTCAATGTTTGTATGAAAACTTGGCAAGCCCTGCTATGTAAGCAAATACTGCTTTATTAAAACCACGGTCTAACCCTTTGAGTTAGAATCTCAAAAAACAAACCACTTTTTGTTACGTGTGGATTGCTTTTATGTATCATGGCCGACCCTGGGTGGAGTCCTATGATGTGTGGGTCTTGTGGTATGTAAAAGTGTGAAATATCCGCAAAATCGGTTGGGTGTCACTGAACTTGCTTCGGGTATCCAAACTTAAATTGTAACCATCCCCTTCCCTTTCTAATCGATTGAACATTTTAAGAACAAACAGTTTACTTTCCGGATCTGTTAGCTTATAAATAACATGGTAGGGCTTCGTCCTAGCCTATCGAACATTATTATCGTAACAAGGCTTGAATCAAGGTGCGCATTCCTTGGTAGGTATTTTACGGAATTTTATCGTTGCAAAACAAAATTATGAGAAAAATTGTCGTTCTATCTTATTCAATCCTCCAATGCCTTTTTAATAAATATGCAGCTATGCAGCTCATTTATAATTTTTATAAACTTAATACGGACATGACTTATAAAATCATAATTTTGTGAACCAACGATTACTAATAGTGCAGTCTTTATAGTTCATTTCATAGCTTCTTTCATGCTATTTAAAAATAACATTGCAAAAATGTGCTCAAAAGCCAAATTGCTTTGATTACGTTCTCGTTGGCAGCATTGAACTAAATCTTTTAAAAGATTCTTATTACTCATTACTCAGGACTGAGTTTAAATATAGCGTTTACAACTTCAGGTAATTATCTTCTTTTAGTACATATTTTAGTATGTGCTTTACGATATTACAAAAGCTTAAAATCGAACAAACTATAAACAGGTTTAAATGAATAGTTACCGAGATATCAAGAAATATACATACACACACACCAAAAACCATCACTCCATCGCCATCCATCTCCATCTATCGCAGTTGGCTGATTCCGTTAATTCCGTTCCGTATTCCTACTTAAAAAAAGATATATAACTACCTATTGTCGGTGAAGTTCTAAGGCCGGCCGGCCGCCCAAGTCATGTATGTAATAATAGTAGTTTATGCAACTGTCATATAAAGAAGGGTATTAAAACACGAGTGTGAATTTTTGAAACGAGCCAACGCGAGTTAAAAAACAGTGTTTTAATACCCGTGTTATATGCAGTTGCATACACTACTTTATCTTCACTAATACAATTAATCAATTAAGGGCGCTATCGGTAAAAAATGCCGAAATTGAGTTTTTTTAAGGCAAATTACTCGTAAATGGAAATAATCGATTGAAGATCAACATTGGTTCCGCATAGCACAAATATTTTTTATTGACTTAAGCAATAAAAATATTTGTGAGCATAAAAAGACTTACATGGCGTAATTCAATAGTAACTTTGAAATTTAATTAAATAAAATCTAACATAATAATGTTTATTTTTTTTTGTGATTTTGATAATCGAATATCGTGTTAATAAATGAGTAAATTTCTGAAGTTTTTCCACATTTATTATCATGAGAAAAATTATGTTTTATTTTGGCAAAATTTAAGTTACAAAAATATTTTTTTTGCCGAGTTTAATGAAATCAATTTACTTTTCTATTCTATACGAAACCTATAGCAGTATATTTCCTAATAGTAGGTAATTTTTAGGTATCCACAATCAACTGCTTGTATTCGTAATTTCATTTCGAAAATCAGTCTTTTCGAAAACATGAGTTCCAAATATACCTTTTTCTTCGTAAATAATAATAATTTTCAATTTATAATCTATACAAATCCTATAAAAATATTTGTGCTATGCGGAACCAAAGTTGATCTTTAATAGATTATTTCCATTTACGAGTAATTTGCCTTCAAAATACTCAATTTCGGCACTTTTTACCGATAGCACCCTTAATCAAACATTGCGAAACATTAAATTCACGCGTATTGCCCCATTCGTTGTTGAACCGACGACTGTTTGACCGACGAGGCGACGATTGCTTGACCGACGATTTAAAATGTAATGTTCTTCGAAGACAAATATTTTTATTAAATACTTTAATTTGATTGCACAAATTGCGGCGCGTAAATATATACTTTTTATAATTCAATGTTAATAAAATACTAGCTTCAATGTTGAAATATAATGTGAAAAAATCACATGACTTTACTTTAAAATTTCTACTAAATAGTAGATTATTCGTTGTCTGTGGCGTTCATTTTTGCTTTCATTTTTTGAAATTTGCTTGTAGAGCTTTGTCTCTTTCTCGCAAATCCTTTGCAAGCTGGCATTGAACCAATGAAAGCGCAGATGCAGCGCGCGCAGGGCCAATCAGGAGCGAACGCGCGCTGTTATGATTTTGAAATAAGGCTCTCTCACCACTCTCTCTCTCTCTCTTTCGCTCACTCTCTCTCTCTCTTTCGTTATGTGAGAACACAGTGTTATAATGAGATTTTACGATATCGATTTGGATATTATAACATCATGTCAAATTGCTTAAATTGAGTTTTTTGTTGTCTGAGCTATAACAGTAGTTATTATAAGTCAAGTATTAAAAACATAAGTAGAATGTTACAAGATTAGTGTAGATAAAATAAATAAACCTATATAACCCTAAGTCAAAAAAAAATATTAAAGAATAAATGAATTAGTTGAAAACTTCTTTCAAATTGATTCTTAAGTACACTCTTTTGCAAAAAAAACGGGCGGTTTTGATTTTTTCTTTCCTGAAAACAATATGATACAAAAAAGGATTTAAGTCTAATTTTTTAATATATTAATGGCCGGTCGTAAATGTGTCGTGATGCCAAAAATGTACATTCGAAATTCAAATTTT
>LUGF01042895.1:9213-32826 GCA_001625245.1 Calycopis cecrops
GCGTCCCTCCTACTCCTCCTCCCTCCTCCCCCTCTCAAAGCCTGCGGCTGGATTCTAAGTATTTCCCTCTAGTAAAAAAATTAATTTGATCATGTTAATAGTATTATCCTATGCAATTTATCTTTTATTTAAGAATAAATGTGCTCGGGAATTGGAATCGAACTTGTACTCTCACAATATACACAGACAAAGCAAAATCAAAACAAAAACTATGACATTGGCAACTCTGATAACAGAGCCATCTCAAGAATAAAGTATAGGAAGTTTTCAAATGATATTCATGGGTTAGTATTACAAACATCTGCATGAAATTCGATTAAGAGCCGATTTAAATAATTTTGATCGTAGTTATCCATTGACACCTGTCTCGGCATTTGTAAGAGCTTTCTCTCTCTTTTTTAATAATGTTTTACTTCATGCTTATTGGGCGACATGTTAATATATATAAATTATCATACTATGGATGTGGGAGTCCTATAACCCAATGAAATATTAATATTATACCCAAATCTGACATGCAAGTTATTTAGGTCATAGATGCATTAACATTCATATGAACATCTTTTGCTTTTTTTCTAGATTTCTTTATCCAACCAACTTATCTAGAATATTAAAACAAGATGAATAATACAGGAGCAATGAACAAAGAGAGTCTGTACGAATATCATGTCACGATTACGCAGGAATCACATGATGATAAAGGGGACACATGTTCAGATCAAGTGTCAATTAAGCTGGAACCTGATGTGGATACACATGATCTGTATCCATACCAAGTGACAGTCAAGCAGGAGCTCATTGATGATGGAGATGACTTGCATCCAGATCAAAATGAGACACCACCAGATATCGAGGATTGTAAGTTAAATGTCTTACTAATTATTTGTGTGTCATATTAAACAATAACTTTTTAAAATTTTTTAATTTATATGTTAAAACTTACCCGAGTAGACATATAGGAACATTTTTCAAAGATACCTGTGTATGAAAATAGCAGTAGGGATCTCGAACAGGCAGAAAATCGTGGAGGAGAGAGCGGAGTGGCAGCTGCTATATACAATGGAATTTCTCGGCTAGTTTAATAATTATAAGTAAATGAAATGTACTTTATTGTGTACATTTAAAAAATAAGGTAATTAATTACGACTAATGAAAATCAAAAAAAAATATTAGTACAGAATCTGTTTATTTAAAATATTACATTGTTGTCTACATCTACTTCATCTATCTGTAGTCTGGTGAAGTATTGTAAAAACTATTTCCGCTGCACTGTAAACATGCTACACTGTAGTATAAACCACTTTTTCGGCATCCACACGAAGCTCCACATCCCTTTTTGCAATTACAAAATAACATTTGCAATAAACTATCCTGAGCAGGTAATTGATTCATTATTATTGGGATGGACATGGAACATGGAATGCACAAAAAAATATTGAGTAAACATTGCAATTTATAGTTTAAAAAACAATATCCCACATCGATCATATTAATTCATTCGCTGTAACTCTAGTCCGAGGTAAAAAAACCCCAGGAACTCCACTATTACAGAAGGTAATTGTATGTGATATTTTCATGACTACTGAAGTGCGTAGACATGTGTTACAGCGGCTTTATAGATGTTTTGCCCTCCAAATGGGCCTCCTGCTTCTTACGCACGAAACGGAACAGCACTTCTGTCACTTTTCATCAGTGTTGTGTAAGTGAAAGGTAACCTCTCTGGTTGTGCCGGTTGTGGTTGTATACTTGCATGCAGCACTTCTAACTTATAATGAAAATTGCATTGAATTATTATCACTGAATTGTCATTATTCATTGATCATTTTTAATTAACTTTGTACAGAAAATTACAATTTGTTCAATAAATTAGTATTTATTATAATTACATGTCCAACATGTTGTAATTATAATAAAATGTGATTATATCTCATATTTTCAGTGTGTGCAGCCAATTCATTGATTTATCAAGTAAATTTTTATTTTTATTAAAATATAATAAAATGGAAGCACAAACAAATTTTTAGCATTTTTGAGATTATTAACATAAGTGTTTTAATTATAATATTTCGTTTAGGTTTAAAGGTAGAGTTGGAGGTGGGAGATAACCAAAAAAAGTATGAAGTTAAAGAAGCCGGGAAAGGAAGGAATAAGAGGAAGACGACAGCTAATAAAAAATTATACACTTGTGGTATTTGTAAGAAGAAATTTAGTCAAAGATATCAATTAAATAAACACAAACTGACGCATGCTGAATCAAAACTGTACAGTTGTGATGTTTGTGACAAGAAATTTATTCAGAAAGGTGATTTCAATAGACACAAAATGACACATACTGGTGCCAAACCATACAGTTGTGATATTTGTCATGAAGCATTTATTCAAAAAGGTAATTTAAATAGACACAAACTGAATCATACTGGTGATAAGCCATACAGTTGTGATATTTGTAAGAAAAAATTTAGCCTGAAAGGTGATTTGCATAGACACAAGCTGACACATACTGGGGCCAAGCCATACACTTGTGATACTTGTGACAAGAAATTCGGTCAGAGGGGTGATTTAAATAGACACAAACTTACACATAGTGGAGTCAAAAAATATAGTTGCGATGTTTGCAAAAAGGAATTTAGTCGGGGAAGTTATTTAAATAGACACATAGTAACACATACAGGAGCTAAACCATACAGCTGTGATATTTGTCATAAAACATTTAGCCGGAATGGTCATTTATCTAGACACAAACTAACACATACTGGTGATAAACCGTACAGTTGTGATATTTGCGAGAAGAACTTTCGTCTAAAAGATCATTTGAATACACATAAACTGATACATACTGGTGATAAACCATACACTTGTGATATTTGTAAGAAGAAATTTAGGCACAGAAGCACTTTAGATAAACATAGGCTGACACATATTGGTTGTTAACATGACAGGATTAATGATAGGAATAATAAGGATAAGAAGGTGATTTTATTCACATTTCCAGATGTAAACAAGTTGCCAACAGAAAACAAAATTAGTTACAAATTAAATAGCATGTTGTATTCTGCTACTAATACTAATTGTCTAATATTGAATAACAATGACAGTAAAATATACATTTTTGACATAAATTATAATTTGACATTTAATAGGTATATCTATTTATTTTAAATATATCTTTTTATTTTAAGGGCATTACATCGATAAAACGCGAAAAAAGCCCTAGGTTCAAAGAAGTTTCTTGATGAATCCGTTCATGTATTTATAGTATAAAAAAATATATGTTATATTTCAATTAATCATTAATAAATTGTATTGCTTATATTTTTTTTAATAGGCCCAATTTTTTTAAAATAATTGATGTAAATCGTAAATTTTTTGGATATGTTGCATTTTCTCTCGATAACGGCTTAATATTCCGACATGATATTTATGTCAAAAAACTTGTGATTGGTTATTTAACAATTCGTATTGTTTATTTTTATATTTCTTATCTTATTTTTAAATAAACATGAAAAATAAGAAATTTCACTATAACCCCACCAGAAGCACCCCCGCAATGGCCGTTGATGACAATTGGGAGATGTCATTTCAAAGTCGCTGCGGCGCTCGTGGCGTGTGGATGTAGATGCGTTTTTTCTTCAAAATAAATTAGAAAAGTTTGCAAATTCTTATGTTTATGAATGAAACAATATTTTAAATAATACCGATATAAATACGACGTAGAAATTATGTTTGTAAATCTAAGTAAAGTAGCTAACAATTTATTTTAGATTTTTAAACTTGTCATAGATTAAAATTAAGACCTGACACTAGTTGCGCTAGTATTTTCAAACTAATAACTCTACAATATTGACATCGACGCTGGGCCTTTACTTATAATTGTAGTATGGAAATTAAAAATCCGCCATATATTTTACAGGCAATAATAACAAGCAAGAGCTAGCTATAAACTAGATCAGCCTGAAGAAAATACCGGCGCAAAAAGCGTCCAGGCCATCTTACAGTGTCCATCAACATCAGTCCCGCTAATTGACAACCTGTTCACATTACACACATTTAGATTTAAAATAATAAAATATTTATTACTAGCTTCCGCCCGCAGCTTCGCCAACGTGGATTTTGAACTGCAAAAATATTGTAGAAATAAATCACTCTATCTATTAAAAAAAAATCCATTAAAATCGGTTACGTAATTTTAAAGATCTAAGCATACAGACACACAGACGGAGGAAATCGACTTTGTTTTATACTATGTAGAGATTACCCAAAATGTATCGATTTAATAATGTTTAATTATTTAAAACCTCTACCTTAAACTTGAGGAATGTTGAAAATCAAATCATCCTAACTATTTTTATTTCCGAGAACCTATAAGCGCCTACCTGATCATCATCAGAGGCACATAAAAATCATATAGTAGTACCTGTCGGCATGTAAACGAGCCTTGCCAAGCTATCGCTCGTGCAACGAGTCCACTCTTATCTCTAATCCTGATCGAAATGTAAAGACAAATAAGCAGCAGATCACATAATAAACAGTGACTTCTAACATCTAATATATACCATTTGGTTAGACCCTCCGGCAATGGGCAACCCACAAACTGCTTGGATTCTTTTATTTTTGCAGGTGAATACATTTACGTATGGTACCTTGGAGCCCGGGTGGCCCCTAGACGTATTTCAGACTCGACACTTAGTGTAACACCGACTAAAGCCCTGCGGTTGCCTTCAGCCGCAATAATTGGAGAGTCTCGGATCTGCAAGCAACAAGATCCATCTAGCGACAGGCAGGCCTCGGCGAAGAGGCCAGGCTTCAACTTAGTGTCTGTCCGGCAACCTCTGAACAACTCCTGCTACGACGTGAAACAGTGCAATGCCACCTTATAGGGGTCCCGCTACTCATTCCTGTCAACGCCGCCCTCTGTTGAATCAGAAAACGGGTGGAGGACCCCGAGTCGAGCTGCTTTTACTCTGACCCCTACAACCCAAAATTGTCCTATAGGGGTAGCCCTGTTCGGGATAGCCTTGGAGACCACAAAGGCACGCAAGCCGCCAACCACGACAAGGTTGCAGCATCTTCGGGGGGAATAGCATGACTTACTACGCCGCGCCGGTATCACTTTTTTTAAGCAGGGGAATACGTTACGCACCAGCCCTCGTGGAGTGAGCCCCGAGAAGTGTGGGACTCCTGGCCGATTGCCGGTTCACCCACTAAATCCCTGCGGCTCGTCCATCTCGCCGTTATTGGGGCGCTAAGGGATCGAAAGCATTCTACCACTAGGCTCCCGGCTTTGCCTTTCGGCACCTTCAATGCAGTTGACGGGCCAATCGTGTCCGACGCCTGCCTGTTCGTCCTCGCCGACGCAATGGGGAGTGCATCAGCTCGCAACTCTCACTCTTTCTCGGAGACTTTTTCTGCTGAATTATGGTTGCGCAGAAGGAGAAGAAAGCATCCCAACATTTCTCGTTGCCGAGAATCTTACTGACAATGTTGTGCAGCGAAAGACTATGGTCATCAAGTTCTACCGCTAGGGCCACCCTTGTAGTGGTTCATTTAATACAGTCTGACAGAGTGTGTTGAGCCGTGTCGTCCGGCTCCCCATACTAATGGCGGACCGGAGCTGTCTCCCGTCCTATTTTGTGCACGTAATGACCGAAGTACCCGTGTCCAGTCATTATCTACATTATCCTGTACAGTAGTTGGCACCCCAATGGTTTTTACGCCATATGGGGAGTTTTCCAGCCCGATTTTCCATCTCTCCTTGACCCTGTCAACGCTGCTTCTCCCAGCAGTATAACTTCGCGTGGACCTTGGCGTTCATTTCCCATGGAGGGGTGCCTGCCAGTAAGCATGCCGCCGCCAAAACAACAGTAACGTAGGCCCAAGCTATGTTTTTATTTTATTTATTTATTTATAATTTACAATTTTCACAATAATATTAACACAAAATTCCGTCAAACTGTACGTAAAGCAGTTTGTTGACGGTATTCTACTCTCAATACTTAAAGAAAAGGTAAATATTTTAAAAGTACATTAATATCAATTTACAGAAGGTTAGGTACGTACATTCAGGGTTTGATATTCATACAAAGAGATGTACATAAGAGGAGGTTTGGACTTAACTATTTTATTTCTATTATAGTAAGTATATTATTTGTGTATCTGATTTTTACAATTAATATAAAAACTTTTTAACTTTTTCTTAAATACGTTTTTATCAAAAACATTATTTCTTATATTTATAGGAGTTAAATTAAGCAATTTTGGTATAAGATATCCTCTTGTCCATGACCCGTAATAATTAACAATAATAGGGACTACTAATTTTTGTTCAGTTATTTGTCTGGTAGTTTTATCATGAGAAATTTGTATTTGAAACTCTTTAACATGAGCATTTTCAAGAAGCAGTAACAGTTCAAACTTTTTTTGTATTGGTAATATTTTACATATTTCAAAAAGTTTATCATAATTTCCTTTGTTACTATTTTTGACCTCAGTACTAACAAGAGTTTTCAGGAATCTGATCTGCAAGTCTTTGATTCTGTTTAAATGAGTTTCAAAAGACCGGCCGTATGTGGATAACCCGTATGATATAATAGCTTCAACCAGCGCATAATATAAAGTGTATAATAAACTTATACTTACGACTTGGCGAAGGTGAAAGAATTGACCCAGCGCCAACTTTAGTTTTGAACATACATCTTCTATGTGATACTTCCATGTCATGTGCGTATCCACAGTCAGGCCGAGATATTTATACTTATGTACCACATCGAGATTACCGCACATACAACCGATCCCGTTTTTATGTAAACAATTATAATCGTGACCTACAATTTTAACAGTAGTATCGGTCATGCGACGATTATATGGCGAGTATATATGCATGCATTTAGTTTTTTTGATGTTGATTATTAAACCGTTGTCGTGAGACCACTTTATAATATTATCTAGGTCAGCTTGCACATGCTGTTGTATTTTGTTGATATCATGTGGTTTGTCACCACTTTTTGTGGTCTTCGTAGCTAGCTTGTCTACTCAGATTGGTTACCCGTACAACGCCATGCGAGCCATTGCTATTGCCATTTTAGCGACGTCCGCGTATAGTTTGCACGCCAGTATCACCTGAGCAAAGGAAATCTCTAGTAGTTCCGCCCCGTTTCGGCTGCAATGCAGCAAAGCCCTACCGACCTTGCTAAAATCACAAGGTCATCCTAATTCTTTTCAATATCAAAGTAACATATTATGCTAAATAAGTGTTAATAAAATAAAATTAATAAATAGGTAAATACAACTAAAATATTGTGACACATCTGACACTTGTTTAATCTTTTGTTCTTTTCAATATGCGAGATGTTATGAGACGTACATAAATGTTAATAGGTGGCGCTAAAAAATAATGACTTTCTCAGTGACAGATTCTCCAATGTAATACGCAAGTTTGTTATACTCTTATTTATTTTTAAGTACAGCCAAGTGTTTGGCTACCCAGATCACTGGTTCTTTTGACCAACATACTGACATTGTTAATGACTTGGAATATGTTCCAAATAATTATTCTTTAAATTAGATTTAATGACAACAGAGGCAGTCTCTGACACTACCTCCTAATCAAAAGAAAAAATGCACAATGTAATTGTTAAGACAAATAATAACCAATCTTGCTCAATAAATGTAGTTCATCAAAACTTACAAAGTATGTACGGTAAAGATTTAGAAATTTATTTATTTCTGAAAAGTCAAGATGTAGATGTACTTTGTATTACTGAGCATTGGTTAAAAGACTATGAAGTTATGTTTCAATTTAAAAATCACCACATAGCAAGTTCGTTCAGTAGAGAGAAAGCCATACATGGTAGCTCATTAACTATAATTCATAATAATATTAAGTTTAAAGAACGTAAAGACATTGTGAGTCTCTCTATTGAGCGTACAACAGAAGTAGCCTGTGCAGAAATAGGAGATTTCATCTTACTGAGCATCTATCATCCACCAAATGGGTTATATGATTTATTTGAACAAGTTATGGACAAAGTAGGTATTAACTAAACTAAGTGCATCTAACAAACATTTAGGAATTTGTGGTGACTTTAATATCAATTTATTAGTTAACAGTCCCATCACAGTTAGATTCACTACTTTGTTTAAATCATATAACTTAATAAATCTTTTATTTGAACCAACTAGCATAAGCGAAACATCTGCAACATGTATAGATAATATTTTTAGTAATGTAGCTCCTATACAAAATAAAATATAAATAAATAAATATCTGTGGACTTTACACACCACGTTAGTCTAGCCCCGTGCTAAGTACCGTAAGGACTTGTGTTACGTGTACAAGACAACGGACAATATATTTAATATGATTTATAAATTTAAGAATTTTTATATATTTAACATTTTAATTATAGAAATACATATAATACATAGATAAACATCCATGACCTAGGCGGGATTCGAACCCGCGACCCCTGGCGCAACATGCTCCACTTATGCCTGCACCACTGCGCCAGCGGGTCGTCTTTTAAAAAGAAAATTATAAGCCTGATATACTCTGATCATTGTGGACAGATGGCCATATTTCATAATATTAACAAATGAAACAAAGCTTGTAAAGAAAACATTACATGTATACCAGTTAATTTAAAACGTATTAAAGGATTTAGAATTAATATAATAAACAATATTCATCTAATTAATCAACATAATAGACCAGATGTGGCGTTTAGTAAACTTTTTAAGTTAATAAGAACTAACTATAATTCGATTTTTACTTCTAAAGCAGTCAGATCTCGAACTGAGAAAGGTAAATTTAGTGAGTGGGCAACGACAGGAATTTGTAAGAGTAGGCAAAGATTATATGAGCTTTATAATAAAAAAACATATAATCATAGTATATCTTTTAAAAATTATGTTAAAAAATATTCAAAGATATTTAAACAAGTATGTAGGTAATACAGCTAAATCTTTGTGTTTAAGAAATCTATATATATAAAACTCAAACGTGACATAGCCAGCTATCAACGCACAGCCCAAACCACTGGACGGATCAAGCTGAAATTTGGCATCCAGGTAGATGTTACGACGTAGGCATCCGCTAAGAAAGGATTTTTAGAAATTCAACCCCTAAGGGGGTGAAATGGGGTGTTGAAGTTTATGTGGATTTCTTAGAATTTGAACGCGGGTGAAACCGCGGGGCACAGCTAGTAAAATTATAAACTCGAAAAATAAAGTAAGGACAACTTTGAATATAATAGCCTGAACCTAAATGAATGATTGTATTTTTGTTTTTATCTATTAATAAATAAATTTAAAAAAAAAGTTGTGAAACTGGAAGAGTCAAAAATCGCTCTTCTGATTTTTGTCTTTGTATCAAAGATAAATTAGTTAAGTCTGACGAAGAAGTTGCGATGGTATTTGAGAATTTTTTTGCGGATATTCCAATTTCAACTACTAAAAACTTGATATCCCCTCCTGCCGCTGCTGAATCGTTACTTAAAAATTGTATAAGTAAATGATGATGTCAATTTTAACTTTCAAGAAATTGAGCCACAAGACAATATTTTAGCTTTTAAAATGTTAAATATTAAGAACACTACTGATTTATGGGGCATATCTATAAAAGTTCTAAAATCAATAATTGACGTAATTGCTCCTAATTTATCTTTAATATTCAATAAATGTATAAAATATCATTGAGTTATATGTACTACGTTGTAAAATATGGAATATTTCCTGACTTAATGAAGCACTCTAAAGTATTGCCTCTTTTTACATCCGGCTGTACAAGTGATCCATCTAACTATCGACCGATATCTATACTACCGGCTCTCAGTAAAGTGTTTGAAAAGTTACAGTCTCATTTTACGGCACGACCGGGGTACCTACCTCTCGCTTACACGAGACTGGCGTAAAGTGACAGCTGTGCTGTCGCGTTTCGTGCGGTGTGTAAGTAGCCGGTGGCCCGTTGAGGTGGGAGGAGATAGGAGGGCAGCGCATCTGTATAGCCTCTATGCGGATGTCTGTGGGCGTCGGTCGTCATGAAAAAGGCTCCGACTGCTCGTTTGCCCCCGTACACCGTAAAAAAAAAAAAAAAGCCCGACGGTTGCATTTCGTACTGTTTGTGTGAGAATGGAAATATAACAATTTTTTTAACTACTACTTACATATCTAAACCTTTAAACTGTACTAACTGACACAATAGACGTTCTCTTGCCTTAATTGGAAAATATGTTGCCATGGTAACGTGTAATGTTGTGGCCGAATTGTCAACCCGTTAGTTTACCCTACAATAGTGTATTTCAAGACGAGACACCGACTTCCGCATTATATGTGTTGATAAATTGTAGCCTATATGTTACGAAAGACTTATAGCTATATTACAAAAAAGTTACATCAAAATCCGTCCAGTACGCGTAAAAGCCGCACAACAGACAGACAGACAAATCTTCTGCATTTTGATTATATGTATGGATTGTGAGGCGGTTGGAAGCTTTCCGGCCAGTTAGTAACTAATATATTCAAATTGTAAATAGCATACAAATGTGGATTGGATAGTATTAAGTAGCGATCTATTTTGAACCGTGAACCCTTTTAAGCTTGATAATTATGACGTATGATGTTAGGTCATAGTGACACGTAAATTGGCTATTACCAGCCAGGAGGAGGGTGTGAACGAAACCGATATGATTGGGACATTGGTCGATAGCCAACTGAAGTGTTGTGTAGTAGAGGCTTAATAAGATTCGTACGTTATAGAGTTCTAGCTGTGCACCGCGGTTTCACCCGCGTTTAATTTCTAAGTAAACCATATAAACTCTAACATCCTATTTCTCACCCTTACGGGTAGAATTTCTAAAAATTCTTTCTTAGCTGATGCCTACGTCAAAATATCTACCTGCATGCCAAATTTCAGCCCGATCTGTCCAGTGGTTTGGGCTGTGCGTTAATAAATGTCTAACACTTTTGAGTTTTTTAAATGTATATAGATTATTTTAAATTTTATAAGTAGATAGTTTAATTTAGTTTCCCTTTTTCTATTTTTTAGTTTCAAAGTAATATTTTTTTTCGTCGGTTTTGGTAGAAATTGTGACAGTATTTTTTTATGATGTGGCGTTGGTAGTCATGAAAATGGCTTCGTCTACTCGTTTGCCATCTTATACAAAGAAAAAGAAATATTTTTTTAGGAAGAATCTGTGTGGAGTTTTGTCTACTTCTTCTACTAGTATTTCTTCTGCACCTTAGTGACTATTTCCCGACAATGACACTTCACAAACATATATATATAAAAACAAAATCCTATAACATTTTTTTGTATTATTGTAGAAATGTACAGCAAGGATTTTAAATGACACTCATTCTCTTTCCATATTTATTTTATGCGGTGTCTCGCGAAGCTAAATTTAGGTCAAGATCGAACCCACCCCCTACCCTTTTGAATTTATATTTCTCGAGGATTTTGTCACCTTATTTGATAATAAACGCGAGCGTTGTCAGACATCTTTATATTTTACTTTATTTTATCGAAATATGTGTAGTAAGTACAATCAATAGTTTTTATATGCATAGCCAAATTTTTTTTTTTTCATGACTACCTACGCCCATAGACACTCGCATAGAGGCTACACAGATGTGTTCGCCTCCTTCTCACCCCCATGGACCACCGGCAACTTACACAGCACGAGACCATAGCACAGCTATTACTTTACGCTTTTCTCATATAAGCGAGAGAGTAATTAAATAAAACAATATTCGGGAATAGTACTTAACGAAAATTATGATTTTTGCTATGATGGAATAAAGAGTAGATTTGCATTTTCTTTGGGATTTGTTTGATTGTATTTTTTAGAAAATATGCGTGACTAATTGAAAATGATTATTATAACAATGGCTTTTAATATCATTAATTTATCGTCAAGTCTATAACCTAAAAAACACCATACGGTCTTGAAGGAAATATGGAAGTGGCATTTGCTTGAGGCTTTCAATTTAGTGCTATTTGTTGCTAGGTTACTAATAATATTAGGCTCAATTCACACCAAAAGCGCGGCGAAGCGCAGCGAAACGGAGCGCACTTTCAGTGTCATAAATTTAAACTTTATTCATAACTCTAGTACTTATTATGGAATTCTCGCGACTTCAGCGCGGATTCCAGCGAATTCTCGCGGAGTCGCGGGAATCCGCGCGACGAGTTTCTCATGCGATAATAATTAGTATTATAGTAATTATTATAAAGTTGAAATTCATACGACGCATAAACTGCGCTTCGCTTCGCCGCGCTTTTGGTGTGAATTGACCCTTACCCGAAATGTGCTTTTAGGCACTTTTCTTCGTAATAGTCTAGACACATGATCCCTATATGATATAACTAGCTGCGCCCCGCGGTTTCAACCGCGTAAGTTTCGATTCCGTGGAAAATAGAAAATCATCCCATGGTCTCCCATAGGAACATTTTTTCGGGATAAAACTGTCCTATATGTTAAACCAAGTTACTCTCTATGTGTTTTTTTTTTATGATATAGGAGGGCAAACGAGAAGCCGGAGCCATTTTCATGACTACCGACGCCCACAAACATCCGCATAGAGGCTATACAGATGCGCTGCCCTCCTTTCTCCTCCCACCTCCGTGGGCCACCGGCTACTTACACAGCTGTCACTTTACGCCAGTCTCGTGTAAGTCAAGTGTGTGCCAAATTTGATGAAAATTGGTTCAGCAGTTTTGGCGTGAAAGACAAACATACAAACTTTCGCATTAATAATATTGGTAGGATATTAACGAATCAATATGTACACTTTCGTAGGCAGTTCGTTCAACCAAAACTTTAACTTTCAAATGTTCAATTAAATTGTCGTTCTCTCTCTTTCTCTCTCTCTCTCGCTTACACGACACCGGCGTAGTAATATGATAACTGTGCTATCGCATTTCGTGTGGTGTGTATAGTTGGTGGCCCATGGATGGAGGAGGACTAGGAGGGGCAATGCATCTGAATAGCCTATGTGCGGATGCCTATGAGTGTCGGGAGTCATGTAAATGGTTCCCATTGCTCGTATGCCCTTGTAGGTTTTTCAAACTTAGCATGGGAGACAAACGAGCACTTCGGTCACCTGTTGTAAAGTCATCACCAACGCCCACAGACATCCGCAACATCAGAGGTCTAACAGATGCGTTGCCGACCTTTGAGGAAAGAATAAGCTCTTTTCTTGAAGATCCCTGGGTCGTATGGTATCGCATAAAACCATTAATGCTGAAGGTGAAAAGTATACTAATTATTATTTACCAAATTCCAAATTGCATGTTCGTATGATTTAAACACGGAATAGATAAAAGAGATTATTCCGTGGTTTTATACGTGTTCCATTGTACGTTATGTTACGTTAAATTAGCCTAAACTCGTTAGCGAGCCAGGAAGTGACTACACATTTCCAGCCTTCGAAATGTCGCGTCAAAGTGACAAGTTACATTTTGCTCTATCTACCATTTAAAATACTCGTATTTAAGTTAAGTTTTACCAGAAAGATGTGTATAGGATACATACATACATAGAGTGCATAGAATACAACAAAGTATTTCTCTTAAGCTTTAATGCGTCTTTAATGTAATCGTATATGTCAAAGTATGCTTCGAAAGTAGGTTGACTTTATACATATATTATATACTTTATATATATCTATACTGGGTAATATTATAAAGAGGAAAACTTTGTTTATTATCATCCCACACATTTCCGTCTCACTCACACAGACTGTCTAGTGCGAGCGTGACACATTATTTTTATTTGGATAAGAAAGGGACGGTAATAAGAGGTCAACGTACGGAATTCTTTTTACTCCGCGGCAGGTCTCTATTATAATACTAGCTGCGCTCCGCGGTTTCACCCGCCTATGTTTCTCAGACAGTCTCAGAGTTATTCTCCGACCTACCCAATAGACACACCAATCGGTCTAGCCATTTCGGAGGAGTATGTTAAATTATACATTATAAATATATATATCTAATATATAAAATTCTCGTGTCACAGTTTTCGTTGCCATACTCCTTTGAAACGGCTTGACCGATTCTCATGAAATTTTGTGAGTATATTGAGTAGGTCTGAGAATCGGCCAACATCTATTTTTCATCCCGATATTCCCACGGGATCAAAAGCTACGCGGGTGAAACCGCGGGGCGCAGCTAGTATATCTAATATATAAAATTCTCGTGTCACAGTTTTCGTTGCCATACTCCTCCGAAATGGTTTTACCGATTCTCATGAAATTTTGTGTGCATATTGAGTAGGTCTGAGAATCGGCCAACATCTATTTTTCATCCCGATATTCCCACGGGATAGAAAGTTACGCGGGTGAAACCACGGGACGCAGCTAGTATATATGTAAATATATATATATACCATTGATATAATATGATGATTCTAATCATATTGAAAATAATTTCATATTAAATTGAATACACACATGCGAGAAATTCTTTCAGTAGCTCTCTTAATGCGTGAATGAAAAAGCAATTTTAATATTTTCTTGGCTGGAACATACATTTCCCGTCGAAATCAAGTTTTTTGATGTGAGTGATGAATTTTAACAGTTTTAGAGGCTATACAGATGTGTTGATCTCCTTCCCCCTTCACCACCAAGGGCCACCGGATATTTACACACCTAGACACCTAAAAGCATATTATGTCGAGCATAATGACCATCTCAAATATTTAAATCCTAATAAGAATACGAAGAATTAAAAAAAAAGTTAATTAATAAGTTATTCTTTTTATCAAAAAACCAGACGTTATTAATTAAGAGAATTTTAAACACATTAAAGTAGTAACTTAAACAACTAATTATTAGAAACGCTTTTAATGACTTAATTAGGCAATAAACGAACTTATAATATATTAATCCTAACAAAATACAATAACTTCATTTCGCCGTAGCTTCTTGACGAAAATGGATTTCAAGAAGGATTTTAATAAGTCAATAAAATTTCCTCTAATTTTGCTACAGCTATCTGGTATAACAATGAATAGAAACACTAAAAACGCGTTCGAATATTTTCTGACATACTTGCTGTATTATTTTAATATTGTCTGGCTCTATACAGATGTAGCCGGTGAAATCCTCTACATAAACGAAGCTATGCAGAGGGGAAAGGATGTCATGGAGATAGCCTCTTTATTTCCCTTGGTAGCTATATGTATCCTTTCATCGGGGAAAAGTTGGTTTATATTCCTTAATCAAGATATACTGAAATCAGTTCTAGATACATTTAGAGATTTCCATCCAAACACAGATGCCGTTGATAGTGCGGATGACTGTGATGAAATCAATTACATTGATCATCCAAATGAGGAAGAAAGAAACATAGTGAAGGCTAGCAAAAAAATTATTTCCCTGAGCATAATGACTCTAGGGATGTTAGTAGGATTCGTCATAACATGTTTGCTGGCGATACCTCTTGTTATAATGGCACACAGTTACTACACAACGGGAACATATGAATTAACGACACCATTCCTGGTCAAATATTATATTGATATTGACACAAAGTTGAAGTGGTTTCTGGTGTATATTCATCACTTATGGTCAAGTATGTATTGAGTCTGTTGCTAAGTTTATAATATTTAATTTTGGTAATTTATGAGAGGAGTAAACGCTAAACTACTTACAATATAAAATCTAACGTTAATATGTATGTTTGTTATTCTTATAAGCGACTACTATGTATGCAACATAACGCTCTTTAAATATCCGCACAAGAATATTCGTGTCGAAAACAAAATTTGATGCATGTTCAAAATCACCACATGAATGGAAAAAATACTTTTGATTGTTAACAAAAACTCATGTCAAAAGTGGAAGTAATTAAAGCTTTTGACAAAAAAGACGCTAGGTAGACGGCCAACCAACCTAGGAAAGCAAAAAATACATGCCTATCTAATGTCCGAAATTTTTTGATCATAATATTGTATTATTATATTAAAGTCTTTCACAAGTTAAAGTCCTAAATATTTTTGTTGCTTACTTAATTTGCATTTTACCAAACAAAAATATTTAGAAGGACTATAACTTGTGAAAGACTTTAATATTATAATAATACAATAATAAAGAGGTATATACATATACATATTTGAAATTGTTTTTTTTATTTAAATATCGCAACAAAAATGTAACTATAATATGATGTAATATAATATGATGATTACTTTAAAAAAATATTATTGAATTCGTATTAAAGTATAATATTATTATTGACACTTGCCATTGGATTCTCATGTTCAATTTTAATGTACATGATGAAGAAATAAATTATTGTATTCTTTTGTATTGAATAGAATATTTTTTTTATTAGAAATAATTGTATCAGTTTTATTTAATTAATATTTTAAATTTTCTCAATATGGTTCAGCCTTCCCTGGCAGTGAGGCTCAGTAGTACAAAACGGAACCAGATAACTTGGGCGAAGTCAGCCAAATAGGAAGCATATTTATGCGCCTCTTATAAGATGAGGGTAACCCCTTCATTGTTGGGGTTGTTCTGTAACGGGGGTAGATGGAATCGGTACACAATTATATAACTTTTATCTTTCTAGTTAAATAAAAAAAAATTAAGTAAAAACCGGCCGCATGCGAGTCTAACCCGTAGCTGTAGGCCGCGGACAAGCATTACAACTTATATGTATAAGTTTACAAATGTATGTTTGCGGACGTCTGCATTATGTATGAAACAAACTAACACATATTGACGACCAGGCTGGCGCAGTGGTACAGGGCTGGGATTAGTTTCGGATTTCTGTTGATGTTATAAAAATAAATACAAAAAATTGTAAAAATTTCAACTGTCTTGCTATCATCAGTCATCACAGTCCGTGCAGCCCGCTGGCTGACAGACGGGCGGACACAGCGGAGTTTAGTAATAGGGCCAACCCACACGGACCACAACCACGCGACGACCACAACTACGCGACAACCACAACCACGTTGCCGGGCTCATATTTTGTATTGAAAATGAATAAAGTCATTCACACGAACCACATTTTGCAGTCGTTATCGACCACTTGTGTAATACCAGCCACATCGCAACGAAGTCACACGTAACCACAGCTTGACTATATTTTGACGCTGCGATGTGGTGTGGTTGTGGTCCGTGTGGGTTGGCCCATAGTGTTCTGTTTTCATGCTTCGGATACAGAACTCTAAAAAAAGGTCCAAAAAATTAAAAACGTATAAAACGCAAAATATAAAAGAAATGTATAGACAATATAATATTGTAAAGGAATTTTGTTTTTAGCGGTCATTGTAGTGGGAAATAATTTTGCGCCAGACATTTTAATTATTATATTTTGTACCTACCTGAAAATGCATTTCGAAATCATCGGGAAACGATTTGAATGTGTTATACGCTCCACTTCCTTGCCAAGAGCACGCAGAGATATAAAAACACTGATCATTTATCACCAAGGTTTTTTAAGGTAAGTCACTTACTTTAACTTCTTTTTTTTAATGCAACAATTTTTATGCTGTAGGTACACATAAAAATTCAACAGAGCTTCGCAAAAGCTCTATCAAAATTCCAAAACAAAGAACGATTATTATTATACTTTTATTGTAGAAATATGACTGTTTTATAAGAGCAAAAAAGAGATTCATCCTCTTTAAACAGCAGCTGTCTAGGGGAACGGCGGCACATTCCGTACAGCGGGCGATACCGTACATCGGATTTGACGGTGAACGAGTGACGGGAGAATAAGTCTGTCCGTGTCTAGGGATCCCGTGATGATAGAAAAGAGAGAGAAAAGAGTCTGTGATTTCTGTATTTAGACAGAATAGTATGTTACAAAACAAGTTCATGAATATATTATGTAAGAAATATGAAATATCACAAATGTATTACATTTCTTAAAATAGTTATGTGAGTAGTGAAATTCTTTGTAAGCTATATGTAGTACGCAAATTAAATTTTCCTTTAAGGACTATAAAATTAGTATTTTAGCTGTGCCCGCAGCTCCGCCCACGTGGAATTCAGTTTGTGAAGTTTGTGTTAGTAATGATTTCCAGGAATTTTCTCGACTGAGTAGTAAAATTGGCGTCAAAACTCGTTCAATCTTATTCGCGTGATGCGCGCGAAAACAAACCAAAAAATTTAAAGATTGTTGGAACCATAGATACTTTTTATTTAGTCTATGGTTGGAACGTGTTATCAATTTTAAGTATCCCTAAACATATTTTTTTCCTTTCGAATATATTCTACGAGGTTTTCCCCGCGGCTTCTCTCGCGTTGAAGCTCTTAAATAAATATCAATGAACATTAGGTACATTCAAATAAAACTTAAATAGAATTCCAATATAATATAAAATCATTTTTTGACCCTTTCAGAAAAATTTTTTTCTAAAAAAAGTATCCTATATCATTTCTAATACCTCTCTAGGAATATGTGTACAAAATTTCTTGATGATCTGTTTTAGTTTTGGCGTAAAAGCGTTACAAACAAACTCACATTTACATTTATAACAATAGGATAGGATGTTCTACTTCCGACCCTCTTGAACTTTATTATCAGTATAATAAGTAAAACTTTTTTGTATTTAAAAATAGATATCATATGACCATCTATGTCATTGTACCTACTACGGTAACGAATTTGTCTATTAAATCAACAATTAAGTTTTACTTCAATTGTGTGGTCTAAGGCATACACTTTTTTTTATCTCAAAAGCTTACTTTACTTCTTTCTATAAAGAAAAAAGTAAAAAAAAAAACTATTATGATAGTCGGCATTTGAAATATTTACTTAAAATAAATAGTAATGAATCTATACGAAGCCAACCTATAATTATCCCATGTATCTATAGAATAAAATAACAGATGAATACATTAAAAATACTTATTATTCCTTTTGTTTCTAATGAACATAGACATGCATCGACGAAGTAATTACAAACGAGACAATTTGTAATGAGGAAGTAGGTTGAGACCGAGCATATTCAATAATTAAGTTGTTTACTAACGCGCCCTTATTTTACATGAAACATCATCAATGATGCAGCATTTGCATTATAATTTTCAGCGCAGGTTGTCATACAAAGATGCTTTTAAAAAATAGATTTTATTAAATCAACAATGTCTACTATATTTTGGCTAAAAGTTTCTGGCGTGTCTGTATATTTATTAGAAACTAAGAAACTGTTTAACTATTTTATAACATACTATTTATATTATTTTAATATCGTATTGCTAAATACAGGTGTGGCTAGTCTTTTTACTAATTAGCTCCTACACGATGAATATGTGCCGCGCGGTATGGAATTTTTTGAATAATGCAAATGTAATGAGAAGCTTCCTATTAGTTAGCAACTTTATATGCAATGTTACAGCTTGGTGCAGCAATTGGACGTGTTATTCTCAAAGGCCATTTGGTTCCAGTTCGTCATCACTTCTGTGATGATTTGCTTCTGCATGTTCATTGCAGCTGTAAGTACTTCTCGAGCCAGAGCAGAAAGAAACACTATCTTTCCTTGGACAGGACTAATATGGTTCTCCAAGTTTACTGGAGCTATAAGTTTAGTATCTTCGCATTCAGCTTAAGATTTTTTGGAGAATAAATTAATAGTTTAAGAAACATCAGAAAAATACGCTTTCAGAGAGGAACAGAAGAGGATTTTTTTTTTGTATACTTGCTGAGAAATCACAAGCGGCACGAAATATGAAATTACGAATTTTGACTAGTAAATCACTTTATACAGAGCTAATATATTATTAAATGGCCAAATTTCAATTAACACTATTTAGATATTGATATCAGTAATGTTTTATTTTGTACTTGCAGTTTACAAAAAACACCGTCGACTTGGTTACCTTTGTGCTATTCTTCCTCACGATTCTGACCGAAATATTACTCCTGTGCTATTTTGGAAACATGCTCATAAGTTCCGTAAGTAAATTCTTTTTTGACAATTGACAAGAGTTAAGCTTTCAAAATGCGGAGAACAGAAGAGGAGAAGAGATGAAACATTGCTGCCTATTTTCTAAAGAAAATTTCATAAGAGTCTTAGCCCACTATTCATTTCCACTGCTGCTACTCCTGTGTCGCCAGGATTAAAAGAGTTACTATTTTATAATCATAACTATAACATAATCAGAAATCAATATTTAAAGGTCTGAATACTCATCTTATCTATTTATGCTTTAAGAAACATCCAGATATATTATCATATCATTTTTTATATTTATGACTCGCTTTAATACTATCATTTATTTAAACATTGATAATTTATTCCAAAAGACGGCGGATCATGAGTAATTTTTGAAATATAAAAAAAAATATAAAAAAATACTAATTATCCGCCACAGATAGTAATAAAAACATATTTTGCATATGATTCCACTCAAAAAGCAAATTTAAGATATGTTTTCATTAAAAAATGCACAAAAAATTATTTACAACTATTAATTGTTTGACTTTTTTATGTTGTAATTTATTACCACTACTATCAACGAAAATATATTTTTCAAAAGAGACAATATTTTTTAGCTATCACAATTCACAGTAGGTAATTCATTTTTGTCAACAGTGTACGTTCAAGTGTACTACTAGACGTTGTAAAATATGTAGGGTATTTATTGTCTTTTTTTTTTAGGTAGAAATATGCTAAAGCTGAAGGCCAGTGCAGCTTCATCGATATGAGTGGCGAGCACCCTGGGGTTAGCTCAAGCCACTGTATTTATGGTCGATTCCTTCTTTCCCAGCTACTGGGAGAAGGCAAACCGGACTATTGCGATTAATAGGTTATACTATTATTATCTTGGCCGAGGACAGCGGGTGTCCTCAACTCCCCACCTCTAACGGAGGGGAGCAGCTCACGCGCGGCAGCTAAAAAGTGGCCGACACGGCTCATGAGCTAGAAGAGCTCTATGAGCTATCATGACTGGGGGGCCCGGACCCCCCGATTATTGTCTCTTTCAAATAAACGCTAAGGAGGTGATGAGATGTTCAATAAGGTGTTGTCGTTACTTTCAGAGTACAGACTTCGGTACGTCCGTGTACAATTGCAGCTGGTACGAAGTCGACCCGGCGATAGTCAAGGATGTACTGTTTATTATTCAACGGTAAGACCGTAAATTGTATAGAAGACTTTAAAGAGCCAAATTCAGAGTTTTTTTGTTAGTTCTTTTCTTAATCAGTATTAGAATTCCGAACGTGTGGTTCTTTTAATTAAAATTAGTACTCGATAGTTTATATATTTATTTCAAACTCTGATTTGCAGGTATATTAGTATAGTGCCACTTGCACTTTTGATGGCCATTGTTGTCCAATAAATAGTGAAATTTCTTTTTTTTTTTTATTATTTACCGGCGGAGAGTCTCACCTTCCGATCCTAATAAGGACCGACTACTGGCTAAAACCAACGCGGGTATCATCGCCCATCGGCCGCCTTTTTTGAGATGCCCCGAATTCGTCAGCCACAGGGCTCCGCGGAGACTGGCCAGTACCACTCAAAGGGACTGGACTCCTGCAAAAAGGCGCTGATGCGACTACCTTTATTTATATTTTTATAATATTAGCCGCCCATAGACATCGGCACAGAGACAGTTAGTGTATACCGATTAAACCAGCATGGGCTGAGTCAGGTGTGGTGGTGGTGGGTTCAGCAGCTATAATTGGAGAGTCCCAGATCTACAAGCTAGAAAAGGTCAGGCTTCTCCTCTCTGGGATCATCGAAATAGTGTAATGGGGTCAGGATGGAAACCCCACTCGACTGGGACTGGCCCCACTACTCCAAAGGAGCACACCCCCGATTTGCCTGAATCAGAGGATTAGGACCGATCGTGGTGGAGTGGTCTTTCCAATTCCGCCAGTCGTTTTGTTCCACGCCGCCGTCTGCTGGTTCAGAGGCTCAGGTGCAGGACCTCCAAGCTGAGCTGCACTTTGTCAGGCCTCTACGAGAGGAGGATATGCCGCATACGTTTGTTATTGCGTAAATGAAATATATTTAAAGAGGTTGGGTTTTTTGTTTTTCAACTTAATGCAATTTTATTATTAAACGTTTTAAATGTAAACCGACAGATCTCGAAACCCGTGCAAGATATCGGCCATGGGGTATGCGGACCTCAAACTGATAACCTTCACATCTGTGAGTAGCCACTCTGTTATTTAGGTTATAAAATAACAACAACAACACATCTTCCTGTCGGTTCGCTAGCGACGCAGTCAGAGAGAGCCGAGTGTCACACGTCACAATCCTTACATAATATTTATCTTGCTTCCTAGCCATTACTTTTTTTTATTTCTCATTTTGTGTCGAAGGCATTTCACATCATGACTAACAACGCCTATAAAATTGACATTAGTTGCCCTCCTACCTCCATATCGAGGTGCGGGGGCTAGCGTACATCCGTGCTACCTAAGGCTATGCTGGACAGGGCTACCCATACCGTAGAAGTGTGGACCAGACTAGGAGCAGCTCCACTCGGGTCTCCACCCGTCTCTCTGATTTAGCAGATGGCGGCCTAGATTGGAACGAGTGGCGGGTCCAATTTGGACATAGGTGACGTGCTATTTTGAGGTAATGAGGCCAGGGGTCAGGATAGGATCCTGACTCAATTACACGGTTCGACTTCGAAGTAGGGACTGTTAAAAGGCAGTCGAACAGTCCCCAAGGAGGAGAACTCTGGTCTCTTTGCCGAGGCCAGCTTGTCGGTGGAGGGATCATGTTACATGCAGATCCGGGACCCACCAACTATAGCGACTGAAGGCACCGACACTGCTGGATAGTGTACGTAAAGGTATTCCCCTGCTTACCAAAAAAAACCGTTTTAGAATGATCTTAGAGAAATTTGGTATAGGACCGTCGACTTTGCTCTCCGAGGCACCGAGTATTCCCGATATCAGACTATTATCAAAATCTATATACAAAGTTACTGCTAACGCGAGTATTTAGTTTGAAGCTGCTAATTTAATTTTATTATTTTTTCAGATCTTGAGCTCGTCCTGGTCATACTTCGCACTGCTGAGGACTATGTACAACTAAAACTACCCTCGACGACTAGTCACAAGCTTTTTAAAACTAATAACATCGTCTACTACTCTGCACATCATCATGGGCAAACTGCTAAATAATATTATAATCTCCGCATCTCCCAGGTTTCACTAGTAACGTCTAGATCAGATTAAATGGAACGGTGTGATCCCGAAATTTCACTCCATCTAATCCGGATTCGACCAACCAGTCGACTTTTTTAATATTTAACATATCTATATGAGTTACATGTCCATTCAAAGAATGAGGACCACCCCCATTCAGTCGTATTGATGATTATCAGTCATTTATAACTCGTGTTACATTTAATGGAACTATTCCGAATCATTCAGGGTCCTAGTTAGTCGCTTAGGATAAGCTAGGTCGCGCAGAATTGGCATGCTGAAGTGTGCTGTCTCCAGAGTATGGCCGATAGAGCATACATGTGACTGAGTAGAGAACGCGAGTAGGCAAGCATAAAGTAAGACGCCCTGCAGCACGATGGTGTGACAAGTTAAGAAAAGTGGCGGGCTGCGGATGGACACAGGATGACCAAGATCGGGAAAGTTGAGGCTCTATGGGGAAGGCCCTAACTTCAGCAGTTGATGACTACAGTACC
>LUGF01042895.1:33046-44607 GCA_001625245.1 Calycopis cecrops
ACTACAGAATGATATCAGATGCAAGGCTGGCGTTCAGCAAGCGAGAATATTATTTTCCGAGCATGTTAGATTATAAGAAAACTATCATGCTCGGTCAGTTCAGCAAGAGAGAATATTATTTTCAGCAAGAGAGAATATTATTTTCCGAGCATATTAGATTATAAGAAAACTATCATGCTCGGTCAGTTCAGCGAGAGAGAATATTATTTTCCGAGCATATTAGATTATAAGAAAACTATCATGCTCGGTCAATTCAGCAAGAGAGAATATTATTTTCCGAGCATGTTAGATTATAAGAATACTATCATGCTCGGTCAGTTCAGCAAGAGAGAATATTATTTTCCGAGCATGTTAGATTATAAGAAAACTGTCATGCTCGGTCAATTCAGCAAGAGAGAATATTATTTTCCGAGCATGTTAGATTATAAGAATACTATCATTCTCGGTCAGTTCAGCAAGAGAGAATATTATTTTCCGAGCATGTTAGATTATAAGAATACTATCATTCTCGGTCAGTTCCGCAAGAGAGAATATTATTTTCCGAGCATGTTAGATTATAAGAAAACTATCATGCTCGGTCGCTTCGCTTGGCCACTGAAGTTATTACCAGCCTAACTTAATGTTAGCTTATTCATTCCATTATATGTTCCATTAAATAGGATACGACTTAAAATGGTTGTGAAATACGTATATATATACGTAATATGTCTTAGTCTATTCTCAGATCAACCGGCGAAAAAAAATTATATATATAGTTCGACGACGACGAGATTGTGAGAACGACCTCCCGATTTCAATACAGGCTTACCTCTTACTTAGTATAATACCCAAAAAGTTCCCGATTAAGCCACTAGTTGGCGTAACGGTCAGACCCTCGGTCCGTATTACGAGTTATAATTTACATTAAAACACAATTTTACACGTCATCAAAATTTTGCATTGTATCATTTTTAAAGCGCTACGATTAATGTAGTATAGCTGTAGTGGGGTCGGGCTACCGGCATGTATATGAATAACTTAAAATAAATAAATAAACATAAAGCTGTGAGTTTAAATTATTCTGAAATCATATTTACTATAATTACTTAGTCTGGCCTCAAATAAGTACAGTGTTACATTTATAATAAAAAAAATCACATTTGAATTTGGAATCTGTCATTTTTATACATGTTTTGTTTTTACGTGTTTTCTCATTTTAGCGTCAATACATTGTACAATATTTTGCGATATTAAAATGGAGTGGGGTGATAAAGAGAACAAAATCGCTGTATTACACTATTATTATAATTGCATTACACAAAGTAGACATGCGGCCAAATGCAATTTTTAAAACTCTACATAAATACATGGTATTAGTCAAATGTTTGTGTACCGGGCTATTAATAGGTACAATGAGACTTCGTCTGTTTCTGACAAGGAAATATCTGGCTATCCACCTAGTATTCGTACGAAAAAAGTGGTAAAAACAGTAAAGCAAAAGATTTCATCTCGGGAGATAAGGATAGCACCTAGAACCATGTCGCGTACTTTAAGAGATAACTTAGGACTTGCAGTCTATAACACCTGGTAATTTCTTGACTAATAAATTAAGGATGAATAGGGTGATAAAATCGGTAAAACTACGCAGTGTTTGAGAAGTTTTTTACACACCCGTGCTTAAGAGTGCACGTTAAGCCGTCGGTACTGCGCCTGATTTCTCTCCGGTCGTGTCCGCCCGCTGTCCTATTAGAATAGTAGAATGAGAGAAGCGAAAAGGCAGGTCACAGAAAAATTTTGTTTACGGATCAGCAAATTTTTACAATTGAGCAACATTTTAACAAACAAAATGACCTTATATATGAACAAAGCTCTAAGGAAGCTTTCCAATTAGTCGACAGAGTGCAACTTGGCCATTATCCGACTTCAGTGATGGTTTGGTGGGGTGTTAGCTATTAAGGAGTGACTGAGTCATATTTTTGTGAAAAAGGTATCAAAACATCGGCACAAGTGTGTCAAGATACCATTCTTGAGAAGGTAGTTAAGCCCCTTAATAAGAACATGTTCTATAATCAACTATGGTCCTTCCAGCAAGACTCGGCGCCGGGTTGAAAGCGAGCGTCTCGGACTTCATCAAAGCTGAAGACTAGAACATATCCTCTCTTGCCACTGCTGAATCGTTACTTAAAAATTGTATAAGTAAATGTCATTGTTGAATATTAAGAACACTACTGATTTTTGGGGAAAAGACATTATTTTGGCTTTTTAAATGTTAAATATTAAGAACACTACTGATTTATGGGGCATAACTATAAAAGTTCTAAAATCAATAATTGACGTAATTGCTCCTTATTTATATTTAATATTCAATAAATGTATAAAATATGGAGTATTTCCTGACTTAATGAAGCACTCTAAAGTATTACCTCTTTTTAAATCCAGTTGTACAAGTGATCCATCTAACTATCGACCGATATCTATACTACCGGCTCTACCAAACCAGTTACAGTCTCATTTTAATTCTAATAATTTATTACATGACAAGCAATTTGGTTTTACAAAAGGACGCTCTACTAAAGATGCTGGTGTCAGTTGAATTACTTCTATTTTTGGGGCTTGGGAGGATTCGCAGGATGCGCTAGGTGTGTTTTGCGACCTCTCCAAAGCCTTTAACTGTGTACAGCACGAAATATTAGTCAGGAAATTACACCATTACCTATACCAATAGGAGGCGCGGCGCTCCACCTCTTGACTTCATATTTAAATAATAGAACTGAAAGGCCGATGATACGTCTTTTATTGTTAAGCATAAGCGACAACAAATGAATTGTGATGAAGTAAATAGTTCTGTCTCTATGATTGTACATTGGTTTAGTGTTAATAATATATATATCACAAAGAGGCCTCTTAAACCTACACCCGGAATCACAAGTCCCGGGGCTACTCGGGGTTACTTCCTCTGCCACACGATGGACCCGGCACCCGCACGGTGAATCCATGGAATGCTAAGAAGTTCGTCTCAAACTACTGAATAGTAAAAAGACTAAATGTATTAAAATATGCAAAAGGAACAAACTATGATTTACAGTAAATTTTGTTATGATAAATTACGGCACATAGATTTTCCGATAGAATTATAAAAATTGTAGTGACAAAAATTGTAATAATTTAGAACATAGAATTATTATTGATAAAATGTATAGTGAAGATATTGATATTCTAAGTCAGGCGGCTTCTGACAGTTTCTATACTATCAAACCAAAAAAAAGGAGAAAAGAAAAGGGCTTCTTTGGGAAGAGATGCGAGAAAGTCGTAAAATCTTTAAATCACAATTAAATTGGTGTCAAAATAATAAGGAACAAATAAAGATGGACATACTCGCGTGTCATCACACCAAGCATGACTTCCGTAGCTTTTAGAGTAGCACCAATAAATTTAATTCAAAGACGGGGTTATCAGTTAGCGTGAATGGTTTATGTGACCAGAATTTTTTAGCTGTTTAAAGACCATTTAACGATAAAATCGCCACTGGGACCGCCAAGGTCATATGACGTATGTGGCCTTCATGGACAACATATAAACGTAAGGTTTACTGCTAATGATGTTCGTACAGTAATAAAAAATATGTCGCGAGGAAAGTCACCAGGTCACGAAGCATTGAACACCTTAAACATGCTGGCGAACGTCTGCCTCGAGTCCTCGCCATGTTCTATAATATTTGCTTAGGCCACTCCTATTTACCAGCAGATATTATGAGAACGGTAGTGGTACCAGCCATTAAATCTAAAACTGGCGATGTTGGCGATCATAATATATATACCTATAGACCTATCTCACTTGCAACAGTAACCGCCAAAGTGCTTGACAGCTTGCTTAATGCACACCTTGATAAGTATTTAAATATCCACGATAACCAAGTTGGTTTTAAAGCGGGACTATCCACTGAAACAGCTGTACTGACTTGAAGCAAACTGTCAAGTACTACAACATCGTAGCACACCGGTCTACGCCTGCTTCCTCGACCTCTCGATTTGATTTGGTTTGTTATGATATCCTATGGCAGAAGCTAAGCGACTTGTCCATGCCTGACGAAGTAATCAAAATTTTCAAGTTCTGGTATTTGAATTTTTTTTTTTTTATGGTATAGGGGGGCAAACGAGCAGTTGTAGCCATTTTCATGACTACCGACGCCCATAGACATCAGCATAGAGACTAAACAGATGCGCTGCCCCCCTTTCTCCTCCCACCTCCATGGGCCACCGGCTACTTACACACCGCACGAAACGCGACAGCACAGCTGTCACTTCACGCCGGTCTCGTGTAAGCGAGAGGTACCTCCCCGGTCGTGCCGGCCCAATTCGGCTGCATGCAAGCATACAGCGTGGCACTACCTCTTACTAAATGAATCAGATGAATATTGTAAAATGGTCAAATGCAGTATCGGAACCATATAGGCTAGAGTGCGGTGTAAGGCAGGGGGGATTGACCTCACCAAGATTATTTAATCTTTATGTTAACGGACTGATAGGGGAGCTGAGTAGCACACGTGTCGGCTGCCATATTGATGGAGTATGTCTCAATAATATTAGCTACACGGACGATATGGTGCTGCTGAGCGCGTGTCTGTGGGTTGACAAATCTCCTGGGTGTATGTGAACGATATACTCAGCGGCATGGTTTACTTTATAATACGAAGAAAAGCGAGTGTTTAGTGTTTTTGTTCCGGGGCAGGTGCCCTGAATATATACCACCCATTAAGTTAAATGGCGTGGAGTTGAAAGAGACAGAACAGTTTAAATACCTCGGGCACATTGTCACAGCCAACTTAACAGACGATGCAGACAGAACGGGAGAGAAGAGCGTTGTCTGTGTGGGCGAATATGATAGCCCGAAGGTTCGCAAAATGTACGAGGGAGGTCAAACTGACTCTGTACAGGGCATTTTGTTCCTCCTTCTACACTTGTAGCCTGTGGCTAAAATATACGCAGAAGCAGTACAGCGCTCTTCGCGTACAGTATAACAATGCGTTCCGGGTGCTGATGGGGCTGCCACGGCACTGCAGCGCGTCGGGGATGTTCGCGAACGCAGGAGTTGATTGTTTTTACACAATCATGCGCAAGCGATGTACATCCTTGGCGCGCAGGGTACGGACCAGCCCCAACAGCATCCTGAGGGTGTTGTCTAGTCGGTTTGATTGCCAGTACATGAACCACTGTTCCATGGTTCACATACTGACAAACTCCCAGTTGGCTAACCGTGGCAGGTGCAGACTATAATAATTTATAAGTGTACTGACATATATTTGGGATTGTAGAATAATTATAAAAATGTAATCAAAATTAATAATTGGAATTTATAATTGTAATTGTGTTATTATTGGGACATGTATTGATTAAATTGAGTTTAATGTGTAATTTACTAACACTAGATATAAGTATATAATGTAAACTAACAACATGGATTGTGAAATCTGAAATAAATGATTATTATTATTATTTTTCTTATTTTTCTCGACTTTCGTCGGTGTACTGATATGCACGGGCCTAAGCCAACTTAGGTACATATCAAGTTCTAAAATATTATTATATAAGTTGAGTGGGTGGTACGGGATTTGTTGTTTGCGCTGAAGATATTGGAGTTTCTGTTTGTAGAAATTTTCTGACTAACCGGCATGTGTTTAGAAGTACTGCTTTCTGGAGAAGGTGATAGGTATTTGATGGTGGCCTAAAGTTTTTAAATAGTCGTGTAACTGTTTCGGCATTACTCCTGTAGATGATAATACTATGGGTACTATGGTTACTTTACGCAGATGCCAAAGGCAAGCTATTTCGTCCTTTAATTCTATGTATTTAGTAAATTTTTCTGATATTGTGCTTTGAATATTGTGTGTACTAGGAACTGCTATGTCGATCAGGTATCCAGTACTATTTGTTTTGTTTATTAAGGTAATGTCGGGTCTATTATAGTGAATGGTTCTGTCGGTGAGGATGGTTCTATCAAAATAAAGTTTAGTGGAATTATTGTCAAGGATACTTTCAGGCTTCTATTTGTAGTGTGGTTCTACGTCGGTAATGAAATGGTATTGATGAGCGAGCTTTTGATGAACGATACCAGCAACTTGATCATGTCGATGTTTGTAGTCAGTCTAGACAATAGATTTGCAACCGCTTGTAATATGTTGGATAGTTTCTGTCGAGCTATTACATTTTCTACAGGTCTCATTATTTCGAGTTTTTGTTATGTATCGTTGATAGTTTCTGGTTTCAATAATTTGATCTTGTATCGCCATCATAAATCCCTCAGTCTCACGGAAGAGCTCACCACAATCTAGCCATGCGTTCGACGCTTCTTTGTCAACATTAATATGGGATAAATCGAGGCGGTGTCTTCCATGTAGAGCTTTTTTGTCCATTCGGCTAGTTTTGTCTGATTCTCTATTAAGTGTTCATTAATCTGCATTGATTTATCGTTTAAGTTTAGAGGTGTTAATTTACTATCGTTTTGGACTATTGTTTTATGAAGTTGGAAGGTTTCTGATTTATGAAAAAAATATTGTCTTAAAGTCGTAATTTGTTTGTTATGTAGATTTATGATGTCAATTATACCCCTACCACCTTCTTTCCTTGATAGCGTTAGATGCCTCTCGGTTTTATCAACTTTGTATTTATGTTTCCCTTATTACTATCTCCAAATAAAAGATTCCAAATAATATAATCGTTACAAACTTTTGTTTAGATTTAAATATAATGAGTGTACTGTAATATTCTATGAGTAGGGGTACGTAAATTTCGTTTTTACGAAATAGATGCGATAAAAGCTAAATCTGCATTTTATTTGCGATAAAAGCGAAATTTGAAAATTAAATACTTTCGCACCTTTTTACGTTACGTGCTTTCAAATGCTGATCAGACGCGCTAACAATTATTACGTATATTGGTCGGTCAAGAAACTTCTGTGAATGTAATGCTAGTTTTAGTTGCATCAAAATCTTGCTACCTTGGATTTGCAAAAGCAGCTGTTCAATGTCTCAATTGCCCTGTCAATAGTGTTGATGCCGAGAGATACATTAGTATCACAACATTGTCGTAACTGATCGCAGGCAAACAATTAAAGATGAAAATGTAGAAATTACAACAATGCTAGCCTTTAATTGAATTTTTAACACTGTATTTTTTTATTTTGCGAAATAATTGCGAAATTTTCTATTTTGAGTTTTTTTAAATGCGAAATCACGATTTTTTATTTGCGAAATTTACGTACCCCTATCTATGAGCTATGAATGATTGATGTCTTTAATAATTATTCATAGCTCACGTAAATTAAATTATAGATGTTCTTGTGTGATATTTGGGCGTTTAACTTCTGTAACGGTAGACAGTACGACCAGAGAGGTAACCATAGACTAAAAATTTATACTGGGCTCACATTTCATGTGTTTCTGTGTGTGGCTCACGTTTCATTACGCCTCCAGTTGACCGTTATCGCGTTTCATGCGGCGGAATTTGCGGTAGACTATTGGAGGGGAGGAGGAGGAGGAAGCAACATGTCTGTATAGCACTATATAGCATTTATAGCTATATAGCATATAGTTTAGGTATAGGTTCATGCTGTATAGTCATCATTCTCTCGTTTATGGGAGTCGGTAAGCATCAAAATGAATTACCGGCGTCCATAGACTGCTTCCGCCCTAAGAACACTAATCCGAATCACTTAAAATGTAAAACTCTCTAATCGACTGCAATATAGCGATGACACTATTTATTACAAGAAAGTGAGATAATATTTTATAAATATATTTTAAGTGGGCAAGCGGCAGCAAACAAGCAATCGGAGCCACTTTTATGACTATCGACGATCGTATCGAGATACATTGCCTTCTTTCCTCCTTCCCCCTCCTCTACAGCACGACACGCAGCAGCGCAGCTGACACTTTGCGCCTGTGCCGTAAAAGCGAGAGGTACCCATTTCGGCTGCTTGGATGCACACAGCTTTACACGATCTCTTACTATCTCATGTAATTATTAATTCACATTTTTTACAATACCGGCCCACTTTAATGAATTTAATAGCATTTATTTATAATACTTGTCATAGATTATTACAAACTAAAAATTGCAATGAATATACAAAGAAGAAGAAGTAACTGTCAACTTTCATCAATTGTCAATTGTGAATGTCAACTCTAGATTAGATTTTACGCTAAATAAATAAAAATATAGAGTTATCCATTAATATTAGTGTTCCAATAATACATATGTACTATAAATTATTATTGCTCATTAATGTTTTAGTTATATTGATAGTACAAAATTTTTGAGTTCATAGATATCAAGATTTCCATTAAAAAAGAAGACTTCAGGGTAAAGTCTACTAACTTTCTCTGTAAGTATTTAATTAATATTAAAAAATATGTACTTGCAATACAGATATTCCAATGTAATTTAGACTACATTTGTATGTAGTTAATAGGATGTAGTTAATTACAAATTACAACACCATGACTGTCGGAAAAGAACGAAGTAACGAACGAACTAATTCTTTATATCATTCTTGATTTATGAATTGTTTCATATAGTAAGAGCTTGTTTTCTAGCGACAGTCTAGCCTAAGCAAGCCTGAAGTTTTGTCTATTTATAAATTACGCATATTTACTATCTTTTTGTGTTTTTAAATAGGACAAAATTGGAGGTAGAAAGGGCAACACAAGGATGATTGTGTGCTCTCTTGTACTGTAGAGATAATAACCAACCTATCGACATCCAAGATGAATAATACAGTATCACTGAACAAGGATGATCTATATCCATACCATGTCATAATTAAGCAAGAACCAGATGACGAAGAAAATTACGTATGTTCAGACAAAGTGACAATTGAGCTTGAGCCAATTGATAAAAATGATGAGCAACATCCAAAACAAATACTGGTAAAGCAGGAACCAATTATTGAAGAAGATAATGAGCCATACTCAGAAGAAGTAGTGGTAAAACAGGAACCTAATGTTGACGAGACATATTCTTACCAAGTGACGATCAAGAGAGAACCAGATACAGAGGAGGGCTCAGATTGTAAGTGAATGTCTAAATATACATTATTGTTCCTCCTCTTACTCCTAACTAGCTGTACCCTGTGCATATCACGAGGCCATCTGTCAATAATTGGTCATACTCAGAAAAATTTGTAGGCTACACAACCTTTTTTTTTTTTAACAACTTTGCTAAAGATTATCAATGATCAAATGCTTAGCTTATGCTGCTTCATTTTTTGTTTTCCAAATGTAACAATATAAGACAAAATTCTGCCTGGGTCTGAGTTGCAGTACACTCAATCGACTTCTACAGGAATTGGCCACTGCAGGTCAAACCTGGTAAGGCGGGGCTATGCTACTAGGTCGCAGTGTGTCTGTCTCCTTCAGAGTTTAGCTAGTCTGCAATATAAATATGCATAACCAGAAATGCAATGCAGTCACTCTGTGCACCATTTCTCTATTTTCTCTATGCTAGTCTCAGTGACTCAGATAAATGAGCAATGGAAAGAGACTATTCTCTCTTTTATTATAGGTAATAATACTATCGAAGATCGAGGCCAGTGGAGTGCTATGGGAGACGCCTACATCTAGTGGTCAGCGGACTGCAATCGGCTGATGATGATGATGATGATAAATGATGACGACAATGATACCACTAGTCCTTAGTAGAGATATCCCATAGTTGTAACACCTCAACTTCCTGTCAACTTATTGATATTAATTAGTTATTGAAATTATGTACTAGTTAAAGACTATACAATAATGTTATAATTATAATTTTTCGTAGGTTTGAAAGTTCAGATGGATGATGAAGACAAGCAAGAAAAGTTTGAAGTTAAAGAAGCTAGGAAAGGTTGGGCTGAACCCAAAATAAGATCTTATAAAAGAATATATATTTGTGATATTTGTAGCAAGAGATTTTGTCATAAAGGTGATTTTAATAGGCACAAACTGACACATACTGGAGACAAACCATTCCATTGTGATATTTGTGACAAGAAATTTAGTCAGATGGGTAATTTAAATAGACACAAACTAACACATACTGGGGCCAAACCCTACTGTTGCGATATTTGTGAAAAGAAATTTAGTCGGAGGGGTGATCTAAATATTCACAAACTGACACATACTGGAGACAAACCATATGGCTGTGATATTTGTGACAAGAAATTTAGCCAGAGAGGTGATTTAAACAGACACAAAATGTTACATACTGGTGCCAAACCATACAGTTGTGATATTTGTAATAAACCATTCAGTCGGAAAGTTCATTTGACAAGACACAAAAAGATACATACTGGTAACAAACATACAGTTATTTGATAGAAGAAATTGAGCCTGATAGCTCCTTTTAAAAAAGTGTGTGAACAAACACTTGTTGTGTGGTCTAGAGCTAGACCACACAACTGAAGTAAAACTTAATTATTGATTTTCCATAGCTGTTGTAGAGTGACCATAGATACAATAACAAAACATGTTATATGATATTTATTCTTTAAATACAAAAAAGTTTCTCATAAACTGACGAACTCTTAAATAGAATTTGACTTTGAATGACAACTTTCATTGACCTCGCCCGCTGTGAGATTTTTATCGCTCTCGCCATCTTACTCCCCAAGCCAAGCGCGCGTACAGAAGTTTTACTTCAAAAACAGAAGCACAATTGTATCCGCGACAAGCAACATCTGGATACCACAAGTATTTGTGAACTCGTCAGAAACACCTGGTCACCGAGCTTGTCTAGTAAAATTTGCAACGCAACAAGCTCAGGGTTCTCTGTCTGGAGCACATACACATTGTGAAACCAGCCACCGTCTAGAGCTTACCTGTAGCTTCCTACTACTACCATATATCAAAAGGAATTAGGAAAGTAACAAAATTGGCAAGCTTCGAGAAAAAGATAATTTAAGGGACTTCGCTGCGTTAAGCGCCTGCTCCGTCGGGGACTTCCGTGATGGACACCCGTCTATCACAGTATAATTTCGATCGCGTGGGCGTACAGTCGATACTATGGATTATTTAGTGATATTGCTTAGCCAAAAGAAAAATACATTTTCATTATTAAGAGAAAAAAAAGTTAAAAATCCGTTCTATAAGAAAGGAAACGCCTTAGATATTGGAAACTACACACCCATCAGTCTACTAGCCAGCACCTACAAACTCTTCTCATCTATTCTTTTAAAACGAATAACCCATGCCATGAAACAATCACAATCCAAACAAGCAGGCTTTCGCTCTGGCTTGAGCAAAACATCCATTCATAGCTTGGAACAAGTACTGGAAAAGTTCAAAGAATTAAATAGAAAACTATACCTCGCTTTCATAGACACAGAAAGGTTTTTGACACAATTAGTCACGACTCTATTTGGCAAGCACTGGAATCATCTAAATTCAAACCAAAATACATCAACATTCTAATAAACATATTTTTGTGTGAGTAGAGTAAAGCTGAACAAGAGGGGCTGAAATAAAAATCGAAAGGGGGGCAAAGGCAAGGTGACCCCTTATCACCAAAGCTATTCATAGCCCTTCTCGAAGATGTATCTAGGCAACTGGG
>LUGF01042895.1:63025-74238 GCA_001625245.1 Calycopis cecrops
TACATTGTTATAAGAACCCCCGGATGGTTCTACTCTAAATTGACACTTAAACAGCTCCGCTATACGGCTTGGTTCCCGCACACCCGCCACACTCACAGGGCTGCTCGGTTTGAAGTTCAGTTTATTAGTTTGTTTCCAAAAATCTCCAAATTGTTTATTAGCAAGGTGTGCAATAATTTGTTTTTCATTATCTTGACAGAATTTCAGCTTAGTTAAAAAAAACCGCCGGGTTTGACATATGTCATCATATATAGGTCCACTTGTGGGCTTCCCCATAAGTAGCCAATTATGATATGACAACCGGGCAGCCCTGTGTGCGCTGCTAACATGTTTATTCCACCCAGGCACGATTCACGAATCTATGCTTACTGATAGGTGTTATCTATAGTACCTAGATAAGGCAACTTAGGCAAGTCGTGAGGCAGCAGCCAGGTCTCTTGCAATGCAATGATGTCGGCCTGCCTACACAATTTTCTTATGCAACCCAACGACCTCTTAACATTTTTGCAATTAAAGCTTACAATCTTAGTTAATTTTGTACTATTCATTTAAATTTGAATTATTCTTTGCTTCGCCTAGTCACTAGAGTTCTATTACTGTCGGAGACTCCCGGAGAGACCTACGACCATTGGTCGTGCCGGCCCAATTCAAGTGCATGCAAACATGCAGTGTGGACTACCTGTTAAAAATAAAACAGGTGACATATCGGATCCTTCTATTTACAGACCGATATCGTTGGCCACTGTACCAGCTAAGGTACTGGACAGTCTGATTGATAAGCACTTGTATAGCCACGTACACCTGCATGACTCTCAATTTGGTTTTGGACCAGGGTTTTCTACCGAGAGTGCTATCCTGTGTCTCAAACAGACTGTGCAGTACTATACCAGCAGAAGAACTCCTGTCTATGCCTGTTTCTTGGATCTTTCTAAGGCATTCGATCTGGTGTCTTACGACATAGGTATTATGGAATAAACTGGATCATGATACTGATGTGCCGCGCGATATTGTATCCATCTTAAAATATGGGTACAGTAATCAAAATAATGTAGTGAGATGGGCCGCCTCTTACTCGAACATGTATAGACTGAGGTGCGGGGTGAGACAGGGAGGGTTGACGTCTCCTCGCCTCTTCAATCTGTACATGAACTGTCTGATCGGGGAATTCAGCAGCTCCAAAATCGGTTGTCATATAGACAGAGTTAGTATGAATAACATCAGTTATGCCGATGACATGGTGTTGCTGAGTCCCTCGATCAGGGCCATGCGGGAGCTGCTCGATATTTGTGCTAAGTATGCTGCGGTCCATGGACTCAAATATATGTATATATACACAATACCTAATCTGCGACCGTCAATATGGTTTCCGTAAGGGACGTTGGGCTGGAGACTTTTTAACCTATTTAACGCACAGGTGGGCGGAGGCAGTGGAAACGAAGGGGGACCGGGGAAGCACTGGCAGTTAGTCTGGACATAGCAAAAGCCTTTGATCAGGCATGGCATAAAGCGCTTTTTTCAAAGCTTCCCTCGTATGGACTACCCAGGAAATTATGCGACTGGATCACTAACTTGTTGAAAGAATGTAGCGTTAAGGTTAAGGTGGTTGTCGACGGTTTTTTTTATGGTATAAGGGGGTAAACGAGCAGTTGTAGCCATTTTCATGACTACCGACGCCCATAGACATCTGCATAGAGACTATACAGATGCGCTGCCCCCCTTTCTCCTCCCACCACCCTTGAGAATAGTCCTCTAATGGCCGCAGCTGACATCGGAATACTTGGTGTCGACATATCGAGTAACGTTCAGTTCCGCGGTCACTTGGAAGCGAAGGCTAAATTAGCCTCCAAAAAGTTGGTTGTTCTCGGCAGGGCGAAGCAGTACTTCATGCCAGCGCATGTGCTACAACTGTACAAAGCGCAGATCCGACCGCACTGCGCACATGGAGTACTGTTCTCACTTTTGGGCCGGAGCCCCTCGATATTAACTCGCTCCATTTGACCACATCCAACGTAGAGCGACTCGAATCGTTGACGACCAGTGTACATCCGAACGGCTTGATACTCTGGCGTTACGGAGAGATGTTGGCTCGCTCTGCATCTTCTACAGTATCTACAACGGGGAGTGTTCCGAGGAGTTGTTGGAGTTAATATCTGCAGCGGAGTTCCACTTTAGGACATCACGATAGAACTCTAAGTTCCAACGCCACCACCTCGATATCCTAAAGTCTACAACTGTGCGTTTCAGGCGCAACTTCTTACCGCGCACAACATCACTGTGGAATCTGCTGCCACAGTCGGTATTTCCGAACCGATACAACCTGGGGCTCTTCAAAAGAGCTTACTCTTATTTAAAAGGCCGGCAACGCGCCAGCAAAGCCTCCTGTTTTGCGGACGTCTATGGGCGGCGGTAGTATTCTATCACCTGCTCGTTTGCCCCTTATCCTATAAAAAAACCTCATCTTTAACATACTATGAATGCACTGAACGGGTAAAAGATACACAAGAAATCCATAGCTCCTATGCCAAAACCATAGTAAAATAAGAATAGTAAGCTTTCTAAGCCCAACCGGCGACATAAATACCTACTCTTGCTTTGATGCATAGGTTTGATATTTTTATTTGGTTTTGATAAGTATACTTTTTTGTATGCACCTACTAAAATTAAGTTTTAAAAAGTCAGGAGCACCCTACCGCAGCTGCCCTTTTGTTTTTTTTTCTTTTTCTAATATGTAGTGCGAGGTTGTACTTCTCGCTCATACGGAACCGTCGTAATATGACAACAGTGCTATCGCGTCTCGCGCGATGTGTAAGTAGCCGGTGGCCCATTGAGTGAGGAGGTGGGAGGAGAAAGGAGGGCTGGGCAAATACTAATGTGTTGTGCGGATGTCGTGTATGATGCTTGCGTTTGCGATCTTATATTAAAAAAAAAATAACAATGTTGTATAGTCTTTGTGCCGATGTCTATGGGCATTAGTAGTCTTGCAAATGGCTCCAAGTTCTCGTTTGCCCCCATATACAATTTAAAAGATGTGTGTGTGAGCCCATCGAGGGTGGAGGGCAACGCATCTGCAGATATGCAGATGTCTATGGGCGTTGGAAATCATGAATTGAATGGTGAATTAGCTCCGACTGCTCTTTTGCTCTCTCTTATACTATAATAAAAAAGTCGTTAGACGCACTTGAAAACACTACAATATTTTTTGCATTTTTTTGACGTCATAATATTTATTATATACCTATCAACTGCGCTAAATAAATAAAAGGATGTGCAGCGAAATACACGAATGCACGCGAGAGGCGGCAGCCCGGTTTATTGTATATTAGAGTTTATTAGGATTATGTCCATGTGTGATGTGCGGACACATTAGTATGAAGATAAACTACTTTATCTACACTAATGTTGTAACATTCTACTTATGTTTCCAATACTTGACTTATAATATTAACTACTATTATAGCTCAGACAACAAAAAACTCAATTAAAGCAATTTGACATGATGTTATAATATCCAAATCGACATTTTAAATCTCATTATAACACTGTGCTGGTGGGAGAGCCTTATGTCAAAATCCTCAACAGCGCGCGCTCGCTCCTGATTGGCCCTGCGCGCGCTGCAGCTGCGCTCTCATTGGTTAGATTTTAATGGCGGTCGCTGTGACAATACACGTAGGCGTGAATTTAATGTTTCGCAATATTTTATTAATTGATTAATTGCATTAGTGAAGATAAAGTAGTGTATACAACTGCATATAACACGGGTATTAAAACACTCGTGTTACTATTTTGAAACTCGCGTTCGCTCGTTTCAAAAACTCACGCTCGAGTTTTAATCCCCTTCATTATACGACAGTTGCATAAACTACTATTATTTTGTACTCTGCCAAAACCGCCGATATGCGGTTAAAAATCAATGTATAGCGGCATGGGAGTAAAAATAGATATTTTTAGTTGGCAATGAATGGGTTAATAGTTACAGTTTAAATTTTGACAGTTGCCTAGAGATTCAAAATACACAATTTTCCAAATGAATATTAATTGTTATAAACATACAATTGATTTTATTTCTCGATTTTATCACTATTAAATTTAACAACTATGACTAAATATTTATGAATATACACTGTTTTACGAATTTTAACATTAAATTTAGTTGGGAGACCTTTTTTAACGTCTTGTTCCTAGTACACACGGAATGCACGGAACAATACATACTAAATGGCGTCACGTTGAAAAAGACTGAGAAGAAATCGTAGTTAAGGTACTAATTATACCGAATTATGTGTAGAATCATTATTTTATATTTCAAAATAGATATTAAAACCAATAGGAACAAGTTCCAATAGTTAAGAATAAAAGCATTTGTATAAAAAAGGGCGACCCTAAATATAATTTATAAACACAACGACAAAAAACGGAAGCGGAAATTGACACACCACCCCGCACCAAACGTGACAGTATTGTTGTCGCTTTTTACCAGTATAGTGTGAGAGAGAGAGCGCTCTCGCTTTCTCGCCAGTATGAGTCAGTTTGTGTGTATTTAAATTATATATAAGAGTAAACTTCGTTTTACAGATTTCACAACTGTATGGTTTTGAGCCACCGGTATGTGTCAGTTTGTGTGTATTTAAATTATGTTTTTGAGTAAACTTCTTGTTACAAATGTCACAACAGTATGATATTTCACCAGAATGTGTCAGTTTGTGTCTATTTAAAGAAGATTTATGAGTAAACTTCTTATTGCAGATATCACAATTATTGTATAGTTTTTTACCAGTATGTGTCAGTTTGTGTGTATTTAAAACATGTTTTCGAGTGAACTTCTTGTTACAAATATCACAACTGTATGGTTTTTTACCAGTATGTGTCAGTTTGTGTACCTTTAAAAAATCTTTTCGAGTAAACGTCTTATTACAAATATCACATCTATACGGTTTATTTCCCGTATGAATCATTATGTGTCTATTTAAAAAATCTTTTCGAGTAAACGTCTTGTTACAAATATCACATCTATAAGGTTTATTTCCTGTATGTATCATTTTGTGTCTATTTAAATCAATTTTATGAGTAACCTTCTTGTTACAAATATCACAACTGTATGGTTTTTCACCAGTATGTGTCAGTTTGTGTCTATTTAAAACATATTTTCGACTGAACTTCTTGTTACAAATATCACAACTGTATGATTTTTTACCAGTATGTGTCAGTTTGTGTCCATTTAAACCATGTTTTCGACTGAACTTTTTGTTACAAATATCACAACTGTATGATTTTTCACCAGTATGTGTCAGTTTGTGTGTATTTAAAACATATTTTCGACCAAATTTTTTGTTACAATAATCACACTTGTATGATTTATCACCGGTATGTGTCAGTTTGTGTGTGTTTAAAGCTGGCTTTTGACTAAATTTCATGTTGCAAATATCACGACTGTATGGTTCTTGACCAGTATGTGTCTGTTTGTGTGTATTTAAAAAATCTTTTCTAGTAAACGTCTTATTACAAATATCACAGCTACATGGTTTTTTTCCAGTATGTATCATTTTGTGTCTATTTAAATCATGTTTATGAGTAAATTTCTTGTTACAACTATCACAACTGTATGGTCTTTCACCAGTGTGTGTCAGTTTGTGTATATTTAAATCATGTTTATTAGTAAACTTCTTGTTACAAATATCACAACTGTAAGATTTTTCACCAGTATGTGTCAGTTTGTGTGTATTTAAAACATGTTTTCGACTAAATTTTTTGTTACAAATATCACACTCGTATGATTTATCACCGGTATGTGTCAGATTGTGTCCATTTAAATCATGTTTATGAGTGAACTTCTTGTTACAAATATCACAACTGTATGGTTTTTCACCAGTATGTGTCAGTTTGTGGGTATTTAAATTATGTTTTTGAGTAAACTTCTTGTTACAAATGTCACAACTGTATGATTTTTCACCAGAATGTGTCAGTTTGTGTATATTTAAAGAAGATTTACGAGTAAACTGCTTATTGCAGATATCACAACTGTATGGTTTATCACTAGTATGTGTCAGTTTGTGTGCATTTAAAAAATCTTTTCTAGTAAACATCTTGTTACAAATATCACAGCTATATGGTTTTTTTCCAGTATGTATCATTTTGTGTCTATTTATATCAATTTTATGAGTAAACTTCTTGTTACAAATATCACAACTGTATGGTTTTTCACCAGTATGTATCAGTTTGTGTCCATTTAAAACATGTTTTCGAGTGAACTTCTTGTTACACATATCACAACTGTATAGTTTTTCACCAGTATGTGTCAGTTTGTGTGTATTTAAATTATGTTTTTGAGTGAACTTCTTGTTACAAATACCGCAACTGTATGGTTTTTCACCAGTATGTGTCAGTTTGTGTCCATTTAAAATATGTTTTCGAGTGAACTTCTTGTTACAAATATCACAACTGTATAGTTTTTTACCAGTATGTGTCAATTTGTGTCCATTTAAAAAATCTTTTCGAGTAAATGTCTTGTTACAAATATCACAACTGTATGGTTTTTCACCAGTATGTGTCAGTTTGTGTCCATTTAAAACATGTTTTTGAGTGAACTTCTTGTTACAAATATCACAACTGTATAGTTTTTCACCAGTATGTGTCAGTTTGTGTGTATTTAAATTATGTTTTTGAGTGAACTTCTTGTTACAAATACCACAATTGTATGGTTTTTCACCAGTATGTGTCAGTTTGTGTCCATTTAAAACATGTTTTCGAGTGAACTTCTTGTTACAAATATCACAACTGTATAGTTTTTTACCAGTATGTGTCAGTTTGTGTCCATTTAAAAAATCGTTTCGAGTAAACGTCTTATTACAAATATCACAACTGTGTGGTTTTTCACCAGTATGTGTCAGTTTGTGTCCATTTAAAACATGTTTTCGAGTGAACTTCTTGTTACAAATATTACAACTGAATGGTTTTTCACCAGTATGTGTCAGTTTGTGTCTATTCAAAGACGATTTTTGAGTAAACTTCTTGTTACAAATTTCACAACTGTGTGGTTCTTTGCGGGTGTGTGTCAGTTTGTGTGTACTTAAATGATGTTTTTGACTAATCTTCTTGTTAAATCTGTATGAATTCTTTGGCGCTGTAAGTTTATTCTCAGTCACACACAAATTTATTTCTTCCGTTTCTTGTTCAATGTCGACATCCATGTCAACATTTGAGCCTGTAAAAGTTACAATTACAACGGTTTTATATTTTTTTTAACAGAAAAGTTTCGGTTATCCGAAAGATACCAACCCAATGAAAAGCTATGTTGTGCTTTATGGGACACCGCAAGATCACAAAGAACACAGCTTTACTTTGGAGTATTACCCATTTCCATGTAACAGGACATTATTAATTATAGACTAATTTACATTCCAATCTATTAATCCAAGTTCTTAACTAGTTTAGAACTTGGATAAATAGATTCTAAACACTACAGTCCTATGTATGTATGAAAGGTCAGAGACAAAATTTACTAGATTTGTGTTCAATGATCGGCCTTTTATGAATCAATGTTGATGTGTGGAAATAGAATGGCTATGGGGCGATAATTTTTAACGTTAGAGGAATGGTCTTTTTTATGAATTGGGATCATTCGGGTTCTCTTCCATTCATCTGGTCATCAATCATGATTGATTGATATAAATTAGAATTGGACATTTTTAAACCCTTCAAATAGCCTATACTGCTCATTTTCCTATGAGACAGACATATTTTCAAATTTCAAAATTTTTAGATAATACAGAATAATTTATGCATTGTCTGTGTAGATTCTTCGAAGGTTTATTAAATATTGATTTGATTAGCACCTCTTGGCCACCTCAACAGGTCCGGGGCATTTTATTATATCCCCACTCTCCCAAAAAAACTGAGGACTTCCAAAATGTAGAGTTATAAGCTATGGAGTCCAGACCCCATCAGAACCCACTAAGTGCTGATATGCAGTAAACCCATTTATTACTCAAACCAAAAGACTATTTATATTCAACTAGCCGACTTGTGCCCAATGTAGTCGTCACAGACCGGTCAGTTGAACAAACATATTTGATGGTTGGACTGAACAAAAAATATTCAATCATAATAAAATCTAGCCTATATTTTGTTTTGATAATATACCTTTCTTTTAGTGAATGAATGAATGGTTATCGGTCCTGTAGTTTAAGAGCCAATTCAGTACAATGAAACATAATAAAAGATCACATTTTAATACAAGTATAGAAGTAACCATTCCGTTTCCGGCGCCATAAGTGCTAACACGTAACTAAGTTCGCTCCCGCTTTTAAAATCAATATACAGTGATAAAATACAGTTTGCAGTGAAAAAACTTGTTAATATTGGATAACTATTATCAATCAAACTAAATAGAATCTAAAACATTATAAACTCAAGTGATTTGTGTTGTAAAAACCAATAAACATTGCTGTCAAATATAACCTCATTGGTACAAAGTGCAAATTCATTGACATTATAATCGAACTGTCAAAGTCAATACGACAGTGGTGCCAACACGAAAGCGACCATAAACTATAGAAACAACCTGCCACTTAAGTATAAACTATTTGTATCACAATGGATGAACAAACATTTTTATTTAACAAACTGAGAGAAGAACTCAACCAACAGACCGACGCAATAACGCAGAGAGTAATAACTTCACTCTCGATTATTATAGATGAAGAAATCAATCCTCTAGTAGAAGAAAATAAATTACCTACATAAGGAAAAGTGCAATTATTGGAAACTAAGGTTAAGCTTAGATAAAGACGCAAGAAGAAACAATGTCATTCTTCATGGAGTGCCTGAAAATGAAAACAACAATAGTGAACTAATGGAAAATACATTACTTTACCTCAACAATCTATCCGATAACTCTGATTCAAATATAAACAGCTGGGATAAATGGGAAATCAGTAGAGTGAGTGAGGAGAAGCAAGCGAGACCTATTCTTTTACAACTTACTCTAGCATGGCGGAAGATAGAAATACTGCAAAATAAAAAATACTTTCCGAAAGATATTTACGCTACGGACGACTTCCCTAAGAAAATCCTTGAAAAAAGGAGAGAGTTAAAAGTCAAACTCAAAGAGGAAAAGAAGCATGGAAAAATAGCGTACATCAAATATGATAAACTAATCATTAAAAATAGTGAAGAAACCATTGAAAAACGAAAGAGATCTCCTTCGACTTCACCGAGTACCAGTCTGCTGAATAGTCAAGACAAAGCTCCTAATAAAATAAATAAAATATTAATTATTTTTCACTTATATGCGGGCAAGGTCCAATTCAACCAGCGAAATGACCAACAAATAACAACTAAATGTCATCGGCAAACGGAAAGACAACAACAATTATGGCAAAGTGAAAACAATATTAACAAACACCTCAGATCCCAATCCGGCTGGTCCCCGTGCGATGTCAGACCACCAACCTTCCATTTCAGAAAATATCAACAAACAAAGTAACTAATAGACAACAAACTAACAAAAATCCACTCAAAAATAACCACAAAGAAAATTATGAGCATATAGTTCAAGACAGCAGAAGAAATTCCATATAGCAACCCTGAACACCCGAACGCTAAGAACTGAAGAAATACTATTAGAACTTGAAAACGCATTAACAGAAATAAAATGGGATGTATTAGGGCTTAGCGAAGTGAGAAGGATAGGGGAAGAAATTAGAGAACATAAAGATTTTATGTTCTATTACAAGGGTGAGAAACAAGGCATGTACGGAGTTGGATTTATAGTAAAAAAGAACTACAAAAAATACATTAAAGATTTTTTGGGTATATCCCATAGAATTGCTATATTGAACATGATGATTCCACTTCATCCGAAACTCCTATCACTTATCCAAGTGTATGCACCCACAGAACAAGCAACGGAAGAAGAAAAGGAGAAATTCTACACAGCATTGAGAGAAACCATGGTACAAACACATAAACACAAAATAGTAATGGGCGATTTTAACAGCCGTATAGGATCACAACAAAAAGAAGATGCTTGCACTATGGGACAATACACAGTGGGGAAAAGAAACAATAACGGCCAGAGGCTAGTAAATTTTGCAATGGAATATAATTTGAAGATAATGAATGGCATGTACAAAAGAAGACAAACAAACAGCTGCACATGGATCTCACCAGACGGAAAGTACAGAAATGAATTTGACTACATTATTACTAGTATACCTAAATACTTCCAAAACATAGAAATCATTAATAAATTTAATTTTAGTACTAATCACAGAATGGTAAGAGGAACATTCATTACTAACATTAAAAAATTCAGGAAGAAATTAAATACAGCCAGTATATGCGAAATACCACACCTAACTGAAGACATACTGGAAAAGATTAAAGGAAATCTCTCAGATTTTAACATAGACAGACCCCTAGACGAGAAATACAAAGACATGGAATAATACTTAAAGAACACAAGTAAAAAAATAATGACTCTAAGGATGAGAAAAGATAACATAGGAAACCCAGCTAGAAAACTTTTACAAGAAAGAAGAACTCTATTCGACGACAGGAAAAAGAACCAAAAACAAATTGAAAATATAAGCAAGAAAATTAATGCCTCCATTAGAAAACATAAACAAAAAGCAAGACTTATGTAATACCTCCACAAAATGAAGTAGTCCCAGAAATACTGACAAGTGAGACTAGATAAGCAATACTTTCACAGAAAAACAATAAGGTACCTGGGGAAGATAAAATAACGAACGAACTCCTCAAAGAATTAATAGAAATAATAGCCCAACCTTTAACAACCCTTTTTAATGAAATAATCAGTAGAGAACAAATACCTATAGAATGGACAAAATCGACAATTATTCTCATATTCAAAAAAGGCAACCGTAACAAAATAGACAATTACAGACAGATTAGTATCATGTCAAACATATATAAAGCCTTTTCCAAAATTATACTTGGCAGACTAACAAAGATTTTAGACGAGCAGCAACCTAAGGAACAAGCTGGGTTTCGCAGTAATTTTTTTACAGTTGATCATATCCACGTAGTAAGACAATTAATTGAAAAATGTAATGAATTTGAGAAAACTTTTTACATCGCGTTTATCGACTACAACAAAGCATTTGATTCGCTATCACACAATTACATATATGAGGAACACAAGCAAGGAATCAATAGTAAATACATAAACATCATAAAACAAATTTATGACA
>LUGF01042895.1:114205-135403 GCA_001625245.1 Calycopis cecrops
TTTATTCCACGCACTTTTTCTTACGCTTTTACTATCACATTTTTTTCAGTTCGGTCGCGCAGCAAAATCCCTATCTCCTCCAAGCCTGCCATAAGGAACTTCGTTCCAAAAACAATATCCCACATCGATCATATTATTCCATTCACTGTAACTCTAGTCCGAGGTAAAAACCCCCAGGAACTCCACTACATGGCCGCCCAGGATTCGTCATGCTGTCGCTTTTCTTCCGTAAGTAGCCGATGGCCCATGGAGGGATAAGGAAGAAGGGGGGGCAGCGCATCTATATAGCCTCTATACGGATGTCTATAGGTGTCGGTATTCATGAAAATGGCTCCGATTGCTTGTTTGCCTCCTTACACTAAAAAAAAAATACAGCAGAGTTTCTTTGTTTAATTGAATGCGCTAGTCTCAAGGAGTACTGGTCCGAAATGAATAAATATTATAAATGTTGTTAGTCCGTTTATTGTGGAAGGCTTATAGGCTATATACCAACACGCGTGCACGCAGATTATGCGGATGCGGTCTACTAATAATGTCTCAGTCGGATTTTGCAATTCGCAGTATTACATGACGGTTAGCTGTTGTCAAAAACACGGTGTTTTGTATTGTAGCGGTCGGCGGGTCGATGCTTCAGGCATACATAGGCCGAGTGGCAGGTACTCATCACGTATCAAAAAAAAAGTACTCACGTAACTTCAGGTGTTCAGACTGTCCATTTGGCTTCGTTGGCTCGTTCATTAGTGTATATGACAAAAATGATTGTAAATCGATGAACGCCGGCTGCACGCACTAAAATGCAATAATATCATGTTCACAGGGAACATGATAGGTACCTATCATTTACGTAAAGTTACAACAATGACACTTGTGCAATTACCCGGTAGTGAAATGGAACTTGTGATATAAAGATGAAATTCCGTGCGATACTCTCAATGTTCCTTCACCTCGTCTCCTCCTTCACTTAGACAACGTTATCGACTTAAAGTACGAAGTATCGCTGCGAGCACGATCTCATGCCACTCGCATCATTCCTCTTTACCGCTGGTTATAGGCGATCAATATTTTATGTTGCTAAATGTGACCTCAACTCTAAAACTTGTTTAAAGTTGTTTTTCTGCCATTTGAGTTAGTGAGCAGCCCATTACTCCTCACATTCTATTAGTTTACGCATTTTTTATATACGATGCCACAATATCTTTTGACTATTGGTAGCCCTTTCGTCCTGGGATATGATCCACATTGTGGAGGTGTGTGTCCATTATTTCATGCTAATAAATTATTTATTGGTTTCCTAATTATATTTCAACCGCGTTGTAGGTTTAATTTGTAAAACTTTCGTAACATTCTCATAAACTCTGAAGAGGTGAATTATATTACAAGTATTTAGATTACGTCATACGCCTACTTTTACTCATTTGTGGATACAATAATAATTAGTAGTAATAGTAATAGTAATCATATTTTTTTTATTAGTTGCCATAATAAAGCTGCAAAGAACAAGGAAGTTGTCTATGGAATTAGTCAACAAATCAATTGTCAAATTTCATTTGTCAAAAAATAAAATTAATTTTCAAAATAACTTCAAAGTTCAATTTTTCTATCTTTTCTTGGAGAGTATGCAAGAAAATGTAGTAATAGTTATGAATAATTGTTTAATAAAACCAAATGTTACTTACAAATACTGCTCAATAAGTAAATAAGTGATTTTTATGATCGTAAAAATTTAAGATTACAAAGTTATTTCAGGAAATCAATAACTATGAATAAATCCACCTGTTTATTATGTTTTGATACAAATAATAAAATATTTAATATCAAAGACACGCAGTTGCAAACCACGTATGAAGGAGTATCAAATAATAAGGTTAGTTTTTTATAAAAATACACTTGTAAAATAATTTATTCTTGTCAATTTGTGGCAGAAAAGCGAATTCATTTATATATCAACAGTGTAATTGTGTAGCTCTGCCTCGTGTGCAACTGTGCAACTAGTGTCCATCAACTAATTTGATTGTTTTATTAATATAAATTGTAACTTATTTTTTAGCTTTTGTATCATCGCACTAGTAAATAGAGTGTGCTCTCTCTTCCTTCGACCTCTTTCATTAATAATTTATTATTTTATTATCCACTGTAGATTCTCTAGTTGCAGTAGAATTTATTCTGATTATAACAGAAGTCAGTTTGTAGGAAAAAACAATACAATAAAACACAAATGTATTTATTTTGACAATATTGTGTGATATTTATTATTTTGTTTTCTGTAACATATTTTTGTGTAGCACACATAACTATTTCATTATCATATTATTACTAATGAAATAAAATTTTACTGGAATAGTGTATTTTATATTTAGTACCTGGCAGTGGCGTAACTACAGGGTGGCAAGTCGGCAAAATGCAATGGGCCCCCAGCCGGAAGGGGCCCCGGTCAGAGGAGAACGAAACTAAAAAAAAGCGTTTTTATATTCAAAACTCAACGGATGGGCCTCATCCGATGAATTTGTCACGGGCCTCGAGCAGTATAGTTACGCCACTGGTACCTGCGGCAATTTTAATTCTTTTAACAACTAGTGATACCCATAAAATATGAGTAACCTCACGTAATAGTTATGTGGAACATAACTGTTACTTTGTGCTGGCCCTATTCGTCTTTTTAGCACTATGGCAATCCCTACTATTCTATTTATTGCCCAGTCTCTAGTCTATATAATAAATATGTAGGAGTGTCTGTATCATTGTATAACCTCTATGAGGATGTCTATAGGCATTGGTAGTCATGAGCATCATGTGTCATAGCTCTGACTGCTCTTTTTATATCATCAGCTTACTTCTTCTTCGTGTCGATGGCACAAGTTTTTTATTAATTATTATTATTTCTTTCTTTATTTTTTTAATAGAGTTTTAAAATGTGATTAATATGTGCCCGCTCCAGTACTGCGACAGTTCTACGCTCTTGACGTTAGCGCTCATGACATCATTGAGTGTGCGTGGTTGAGGACTGGAGGGGCAGATCAGGATATGGTCCATGGTTTGTTCCGGGACTCCACAGCTACAGTGGGTCTGGGTCGGATCTATCATGCCCCACTTTGCCAGGTTCGTACGGCAGTGACCAACCTGGGTTCTCAGTCTATTTATTGTCCTCCACACTAGCCATAGTAGATTGTGTCCAGGAGGAAGACATTCTGCAGGCTCTAGAAAGTCAACCGGAGGGAAAATTTTCATTAATAACACTATATTATAATATTGTTATTGAAACCAAAACTGATTAATTGATTAGTTTTGGTGTCATTGCCACTATACTATAGTGTTATCAATAAATAATTGATTTTTCAAAGTTTTGTATATGTCGGATAATGAATTTTTGCAGTAAGCCGACAATACAATGTATATTATAAATAATATGAAATACATGCAATTAAGCATTTGTCGTCAGTTATGGTCAGGTCATTCTGATGAACATTTATTAAATTTTTCTTTTCAGATACCAAGTGAATCTCAGTTTCTTTGTTACATCTGCCGTGCTAGATTACATCAATACTACCTATTGTTTAAACAATCTGAAAGTCAAATGAGTAATGAATACAGTAGCAACATGGTAAGTCTTGGGAGGTACAACTATTATAAAAAAGGTTATAAGAACCAACAATCCAATTAAGTTGGCACAACTGCAAAACACTGAATCACATGATACTGTTGTAAACAATCTGCTATGCATTTTGTATGTGTGTTTCCAGTGGCATATTGGACAGGAGGATGAATATAAGGCTTCAAATCTTGATAACAATTCTCTTTTATTAACTATTTTATATTCAAGGAACACTTAGATTCTTTAAACTCTAAATTAAGAATAAATAAACATTTATTCATGAACCAATAGATTGTACACAGTTAAAATGTGATGTCTATGACTTAGTGACTCATTAGAATGTAAAAAAGATAGTGGGTCCTGTAACCATAAATTTAGAATTGCTCTTAGTACCTGAAAGATGTACAAAGCGTGGGAGCGAAACATTCAAATTAAGTTCCAATCATCGGAAAAGAAAAGAGACAGTAGATGAAGTACATATGAGACAATTATTTTATGTGAGTAAGAGGCCATAGCGACCTGATTACATAATAATGACAGTCATGGATGTGTTTTTGTAGTAATACTGACATTTGTCAAATATTATCTGTCTCGCCTCTGTTCTGACATTGTATATCTTGTACATTCTAAATCTATGGTTATAACTGTGGCAGTCTCTGGGGAAGGCCTGTGCCCAGCATTGTCCTTCAGCTGATAATGATGATATGCGCCACAGATATCTCCATCGTATTATAAACTATGGCTAAAATAGTTTTTCAACTCAAATAGTGAACTTGAAATAATGTGGTGTAATTTTTTAGATGGCACATGATCCTTCTCCACAATTATCCGCACGTAAGGTTGACAATGTATCTGTAGCTGGAGACCAATACCCATATCATGTGTCGATAAGGCAGCAAACTGTAGTTGCTAGAAAAGATCAACATCCAGAACATGTGATGATTAAGCAGGAACCAAGTGTAGATCCAGACGACCCGTATCCGTACCAAGTGAATATTAAACAGGAACCAAGTGATGATAGAAATGACCTGTATCTAGAGCAGACAGATATAGAAGTGACTATCAAAAGAGAACCAGATATTGAGGAGAGCTCGGATTGTAAGTAACTATTTTGCTGTGTGATTGTGTTGAGTGTATGTATGTAATAGATTCGTTTTGTTGTCTTAGTAAATACAGGATACTTTTAACTTTAGTACTTTACAAAAAACATGACGTAAGTTTTGCATATTTATAGCTTTGAGTTCAAATCATTGTTTCGTGCGTATATCTATATCTGAGAGCTTGCTGGTGTTTTTAAAATACCCTTTGTATATTTCACAGATTCAAAAGAAACGGACGAAGCGAACGAAGACAAAGCTAAGTCCAGGGAAGCTTTCACCCTGAACATACCCAAGCCCAAAACGAAGGGCAGAGCGTACTTATGCGAGGTTTGCAACAAGACCTTCCACAACCTCACGCACTTCACGAGGCACAAGCGGATACACACCGGCGAGAAACCGTTCACATGCGAAACGTGCAACCGCGGCTTCTACCACAAGGGCAACTTCAACTTGCACAAACGGACGCACACAGGCGACAAACCGTTCAGCTGCGACTTGTGCGACAAGACGTTCTACGAGAGCGGCAAGTTGACTCAGCACAAGAGGTCGCACGTCGGCCACAAGCCGTTCACGTGCGACATTTGCGAGGGGAAGTTCTACCAGAAGAGCCATTTGAACACCCACAAGCTGACGCACACAGGTGAGAAACCGTACGGTTGCGACTTTTGCAACAAGAGATTCAACCACAAAGGACACTTGAACGAACACAAACGAATTCACACGAACGAGAAGCCGCACGAGTGCGACGCGTGCGAGAAGAGGTTCAACTCGAAACGAGATTTGAAAAAGCACAAGAACAAACACAGAACCGATTGGCTCAGCGGGTAACTGGTGGCGAGTTCCAGTCCAGCCCAGATCTATATTGTTAATTTACTACTTTACCTATGTATAATAAAAGTCTCAATTATGATTTGTTTTTATTTAAAAAACATCTGAGTTAGTGCCACGCTGCATGCATGCATGTAGCCGAATTTGTCTCCGGTCCTGCCAGTCCAGTTCGGCTGTATGCAAGCATGCAGTGTGGTACCTCTTACTAAAAGAGAAGTGGTATATAGTTAGATACTAGTACTAGTACAGAGTTGGAACTGAAAGACAGATTTTTCACAGTATGTATAGTAGGCTAAACGAGCAGTCGAAGATTGATTGATGGCTACTAATGACCAGGCCTTGGTCCGCACAGAGGTAAGAAAATGCATTGCCAATATACTGGCACATGGGCAATATTCCTCTGGCGCTTTGTGGTTCACAAGAACTCAAAATACTTAAATATACTCTACTGTGTTATAATGTCGTTGACGCGATTGTAACTTTATTTCGACAAGCATGTTTTATCTAAACATATAGTAAGTATTTATGTTGTAGCTGCCTGTTATCCCCAATTAAAAAAAAAAATGTATCTCATTACTGGTGGACCATGTCACCGGAAGTTCACAGCACAAGACGTGACACAGCTGCCACTTACGCCGGTATTGTGTGAGGAAGAGGTACCTTCCCGGTAGTGCCGGCCCAGTTCAGCTGTAATGCAACATCGTACTTCTTACAAAAGTCCAGGGAACTCCTCACCAATATACAGCAATAAAGTACTCCAACTGTCTCCGCTGTCCACACGACAAGGATGTCATCAATATAACCGTGGATTTGTTGTGTAACCAGCCTATAAATCTCACTGAATAATTCTAGGAGATGTTGACTGCGAGGAAATTGTTCATGGAAATCTATTTCCGGCTCACTAATTAGAAAGATTACCAAGTTAAAAAATAATTAAAAATTGTCATGAATAAAGAGTCAAAAAAAAATATAGAATAGTATATTTATTGGACTTTTATAATTAATTTTTTTTCTACAACCAAAAAAATATGAAAGATAAACAATTAAAGTAATTTAGTAACATATAAAATTATTTTAAACTTATCTCCTGGACATTTTACAAAAAAAATCAACATTTTTTAGATTATTCTTCATTATTAAATAACAAAGTTATAAACAAAAATATCTTTAATATTAGATAACAACTTGTCATATAAGAATTCATTCTTCTTCATATAATAACAAAATATTTTAGGAAACTACACAGAAATAAACTTTATATTAAATTACTTTTTTAAGTATGCCATCACTTCACAACAGTCCAGGCCAAAATGTCGAGCTAAAGATATATGTTTTCGCTAGTACCTTCATTAAATAGTATATCATGTTAGGGGTTTTAAACTACAAAATGTGTAACTATCGCGAAAGTCTCAAACAAGGATTGCTTTATATTTGCTGAACTCACATAAATTACCCATTTAAATTAAGACTTAAAAATTTAGCTATATTAAAATTTACCTAGTACACAAATGTTTTGCATCAGGGTTCATATACTTACAAGATAGAGAGGGCATTCAATAGGGGCAGAACAATGGAGTAGTTAATCTGCGTTTTAAAATTAGTTTATGTCACATAGTGTGCGTGGCAAAATTACACTTAGCACGGCTCTAATTCGTAAGTCACAACCATATAGTTTGTCACAAATATGTATATTTTGTGTCTATTATATATAAACCTCTCCAATTAGTTATTTGTTATAAATGTTACTACTATATGATTCAGAATCAGTATGTATCATTTGGTGTCTATTTAAAGAACAACTGAACATCTTATTAAAAATATTGCAACTGTGGGGTTTGTGTCCAGTATGTATCTGTTTGTGTCTACTTAAATGACCTTTCCGACTAAATGTTTTATTACAAATATCGCAACTGTATGGTTTGTCTCCAGTATGTGTCACATTGTGTCTAATCAAATAACTTCTCCGACTAAACTCCTTGTTACAAACATCACAACTGAATGGTTTAGCTCCAGTGTGTGTCAGTTTATGCCTATTTAAATCACCTTTCTGACTAAATTTCTTGTCACAAATGTCACAACTGTACGGCTTGGCCCCAGTATGTGTCAGTTTGTGCCTGGTCAAATCACCTCTCAGACCGAATTTTTTCTCACAAATGTCGCAACTGTATGGCTTATCACCAGTATGTTTCAGTTTGTGTCTAGTTAAATGAACTTTTTGAATAAATGTTTCATCACACATATCACAATGGTAAGGTTTGGCACCAGTATGTGTCATTTTGTGTCTGTTGAAATCACCTTTCTGTATAAACTTCTTGTCACAAACATCACAACTGTACAGTTTTGATTCAGCATGCGTCAGTTTGTGTTTATTCAATTGATATCTCTGACTAAATTTCTTCTTACAAATATCACAACTGTATAATTTTTTATTAGCCGACGTTGTTTTCTGCTTTATCCTTTCTTCCTTGGCTTCATTAACATCACACTTCTCTTGATTATCTTCTACATCTAACTCAACTTTTAAACCTAAAAATATATTATATCTATTATTGTACATTATAGTATGGGGAATTTTAAAGTAATATTCAGCCAAAGTTTATGGCATTGTTTTATTTTAATTTAATGTAGATATGCGGCATAATATTTGTAAATATGAGAATACAAGAATACTATCAACATTTTGACATGGAAACTTAAAGCAGTGAATCCTGAAATTCATAACTTGCAATTTAACACACTTTTACTGGCAATACAGGTTAATACAATAGATTTTTCAGACACACTATTGTAATCATAGGTAATTATGAATTATTATTCCTTGTTGATTCTTATATCTTCATGTGTGGTGCCTGTGGCGTGCTGTGGGAGAGGACTATGTCCAACAGTGGACTGCAATAGCTGCTGATGATGATGATAATGATTAATATAATATTCTGTCACTTTTCATCTCTAATTATACAATATAGTTTTTTTAATATATTTTCTGTGTGTCACAGATTTTTAGGAATTTTTTCCCCTCTTTACATATGAGTAGAGCTCTCATGCTGAGACCATAATCAAGTTTTTATGTTAAAGTTGTTAAAGAGCGTTTGTGCGGTAAGGCATACTATAAGGTAACAGATTTTATGACAGATATCTTGGGATTAGTACCCTCCTCCCAGGCTGTTTCTGTACCATAATTATTGTAAATTCATAAATTGTATATCATTTATAATATGCATTTGTATTTTATATTTTTTACTCGAGGCCCGCTGAGTTTATTTCGTTGGTTCTTCTCAGGAGAGGGTTAGGGTAGAACCAGTGGTAGATGTAATAGTTGACGTTCAAAACCTAATTTCTGTAATTCTATTTTGAATAAAAACTTTTTCATTTTCATGTACAATACAAACACACAAAAGAAAGTTGAGAATCAAACCTAGCAGGAGCTTAGAGTTTAGGAGAAACAAAATAATGTAACTCAACTAATTCAATTTGGTCATTACTTGTTATTCATTTTTTTGAATTTGTTGAAATAGAGGATTGTATTTACAGTAATACTTTGACTTACACTACCCCGACTTATGTAAATCCAAAGTTACCTAGTTTTTAAAAATCACATGTTTAACTTCTCAAACAATGTCTTAGTTAGATTTTTTTAAGCCTGGTTCATTTAAATAACTAAAACTGTCTTCGATTATCAACGTTTACCATAAAAAGGTTCGACTCCAGTTGAAAACTTAATATTATTGTATATATACATTGTTGTATATACCCATACTTAAGCAGTTACAGCATGTATGTATGTATATAATACTGTACTCAATTGTACGGCAGCATGTAAAGATGAGTTTCACTGTCTATACTTACAATCGGAGATCTCCTCCATTTCTGGTTCCCTCTTGATTGTCACTTGGTATGTATATGATTCAACATTTTCGCGCTGAACCAACACTTGATCTGGGTGTAGGTCATCTCTATCCACAGTTGATTTGTCCGACGTGAATGGCACTTGGCATTGATGTAAGTTTTGCCTATCGACACTTGGTTCCAGCTCAATTGTCACTTTGTCATCATATAGATCATGTTTGTCATCATTTATTTCTTGCTTAATTGCGATTTGACACTCGTATACATTGTCTTTGTCCACCAATAATGTATTATTCATCTTGTAATAGTATAATAGTCATTTTGTTTTAGTATTATCCAAGTTGACTAAAGTAAACATCCCATCCATGTCCCATCTAGAAAAAAGAAAGAAAGGCCTTAATATGCATGATAAAATGCATCAATACATGATAAATATAGCATAGCTTACATGTTATATTTGGTTCTAATATTAATGTGTCTTTTATTGGCTTTTAACACTGTCACAAACAGCATGTTAATTTTGTCTAAACATAATAATCATGCAAAACTTTAATACAATGTTGCATAGATATATAGATATATATATAGCTCTGCAAGAAAATAATGCTTATACCAGACAATGTTGATAGGTCATGTTGCTTAAATGTTATTGAATTATTTTATAGTACAGGGGGGGCAATTGAGCAGTCATTTTCTTGTCTATACAGATTTTCACAGATATTTATTTAAATAAAGTGAATTTTCCTAAGCTCTGTCGTTCTAGATACACTGAAATTGGGTTAATGACTATTAGATGTGAATGCTTTAGAAAACTTTTATAAATTATTAAACATTTAGAAATTCTAACATTACTTTATATTAGAAAAAATCTTCTATTGTAGACAGTTTACAGAGTATTATGTCTACAATTGGGCCTAGTAAACAATAGAATATAATTAAAAGATATACAAAAAGTTAAAACTTTATATTTAATAAATATATAAATTAATATAATTACCTACCTTATATAATTGAAACTGAACTTTAGTCATATATCTCTATCATATTTAACTAATGAAAATAATGTCTAAATTATATGAGAATTTGATATTTCATAACATATTGATGTTCGTATTATTAATTTAATAGATTTTAGTTTTGTACAGAAAACGATAACCATCGAAACTAGTCATATTTCTTGTTTTTATACAAATCTTAATTGGATACCGTAATTATGAATTAACTATAGATAAAACTGAAATTTAATAGCCAATAGAAAATAATAAGATGGTAATGATTAAATAACTCCTTTCTTGCATTTATGTACTTATTTAGTGTAAAATCTGAAGAGTGATAATAAACAATTAATCAGCAAAGAGCATTTTTATGACAAATCAGAAAAGCATTTGACAAGTGACTTGACTTTTTTTTTTTTTCTTGGCATGGGCGTAAGCAACTGCCATTCGTCGAGTTTAAGATTCAATGCAAAACGGGGAAGTGACTGTACTGTCTGCTCAATTCTGTCACTCAACCACATAAACTACGAACAGATGCAACTACAAGTACAGAGTAACAACTACAGAGACAGTGCTTGTAACAGCTTTGATTCCAAAAAGTCCGTTTAGCACAGTTATCGCTATTATTGTTGACAAATTCAAGTGATGTGCTTTTTCGATTTTTATTATCGACACTTTATTAAATAAACAATTAAAAAATTGATGTAAGCAAATAAAACAACTATTTTAGTTTTTTTTTATTTTATTTGTAAATCTATGCATTTTATATTCCTCGTAAGCCATTTTTTGGGGAAAGGAGACGTTCCAAAATTGTATGAGCCCTGGGTGTACTCTTGTACAGCTAATAGCATAAAGGAAATACAATTTGAGCAACATTTGCATAATTTAAATCATGGATACGTCTTTATTTCCGACGCCCAATAAATATAATCTTTCCACATTAAGCAACACTATGACATTAATAACAATGGCGTCTTGTTTAGAACTCTGACGTTAGACGTATCTGTCAAACAATTGACATTGCAAGTCCATCAATCGGCCTCGAATTACAGCATTTTTAAAGTTAAATATAAATAAAGTATTTAATTTTAAAAATACTGTGATCAAACAATGTTAATGAAACCTCATGGGATAAACTTTTTTAGTATCACAGATTAATTTAACACTTGTGTTGAAACGCGCCATCTTGACAAGTGTTGTCATTTAATAGTAAAACTTGAATTTTTAAATGTTTCATGCATTTTATTTAGTGAGTTCAACGAACTTAATGTATTTTTTTTTAATTCTATGTATTTTTCTTTATTTATTGTTATCTGTACAAGAGTACACCTGAAATGGACCGTCTCCTTTCATTTCTCCACATCTTTTCCACCACTCCACATTCTCCTATTGCTCCCCTCATAATTTTATTTATGATATTGGACAAATGTGTTTGCATTCGGATCAATAATGTGAGAAAATGATGCCAAATCCAACCTGTGCCTATCACTTCACCAGTGCATTCAAAATTAAAAACTTCTAAGCATGGAACTCTGGCAAGTAATGGTTTTTGGCACAAAATGATGAATGATGATTGATGATATACTACTCGGCCGCGTTAACATGGCACCTGGCTCAATTGATGACGTTTATAGTACTGAGTGAAAAAAAATATTTAAATATAAAAGTTTTTTTTTTTTGAAGTATGTGATATTATATCAACATTTATTTTGTGCTAAGCCTTTATTATGAGCTTATTACTGTGGCTACACCGGATGGAGGGGCAGATTTAGTACAGAAGATAGAGAAACAAAACTTATAAGGAATTATATAATATACATTTATTTGTTGAAGCCCTTCAATAAATATCAATGGACATTCGATTCAAATGGATTCAATTCGCACCCATGGATGTGGAGAATACGGCTTTACGCTCCGTACCATTCGACACAATCGGAAAAAAATCCATGCCAGTCGTCACTGAAGATTGAGACGCGAAGCTGGCTAACAAAAAATAATATAAATTATGATGCCACAATTACCAAACCAGAATTATACCAATTGATAAAAATAAATAAACTTAAAAAAATATGTGGTAGATGAATTATTGAGAGACAATAGCCACGAAGTCGTACGTCTGCCACCTTACCACTGCGATTTAAATCCAATCGAACATATCTGGAATTTAATAAAACAAAGAGTGGCTGACAAAAATATCGATCAGTCAGAAAGACAAATAGAAAAAATATAAAGAGATAAGTAGCAGGTGGCCCATGGAGGTGGGAGGAGAAAGAAAGGCAGCGCATTTGTACCTACAGTAATAATAAATAATAACAAAAAATAAAAAAATAAATAAAATAAACTAATATAAAAATAGAATTTTAATATCTGCCACTGCAATTTTTTTGACCCTTCTAATTATTTTTTTTTAATAAAAAGCCAGCTATGTCATTTCTAACACCTCTAGGAATATGTGTTCCAAAGTTTTATAATGATCGGTTGACTAGTTTTTGCGTGATAGCGTACAAACAATCACACATTCACATTTAAAATATTTGTAGGATAATTATCATAATTTTTATCAATTAATCATAACCTAACTCTTCAATGCCAGACATAACAGAGCTTTCACTTTCGTCGTCCTCGGTATCACTCTCACTTGCGCCTATTACCAGACATAAGTTTACGAACCCACCCGATGCCGCCATTTCGTAAAAAATGTTTAATGACTAATAACTATGTATCTTTTTCAAATAAAAAATAATGCAAAGAAGAATCTAAATCAATATTGTGACACGTAGTTCAGTAAATAATAGAATTCAATATAAAATAAAGTACTTACTGCGTAAATAATTCACCTCATTTTTAATAAAAAATTGCGCGTGAATGTGACACATATGCTGCTCGCAAAATTTGTGGCGTCATTCGCGCGAGCGGCGGGGGTGACATTTCTCTATCATCACAGGATCCCTAGACACGGACAGACTTATTCTCTCGTCACTCGTTCCCCGTCAAATCCGATGTACGGTATCGCCCGCTGTACGGAATGTGCCGCCGTTCCCCTATACCAATGTGCGTCTTAAAGAGTCAGCAACGCTGCTGCCCCATCCGGTGATGATGCACGATTATGTTCAAGCGTGAACATTTGTGTTAAATTTGGAGAACGCACTGTCTCTAATAACAAATTTATGTGGGTAGCTGTTACAAAATAAAACGTCCAAAACTAACTGTTAAAACAAAAACTAAAACTACTAAAAACTAAAAAAAAACAATAACAAATATATTTTTTTTAAGTAACAAGAAATTTAAAAAAAACTGTAATGCTAACGCTACTTGTCTTTTACATCAAAAGCCAGGTGCCATGTTAACGCGGCCGAGTAGTATAAACCTCAAATAAAGATTATTTAATAATATTATTGATCTTTTCTCAAAATTTTAGCTAGAGTGAGTATGGATTTGACAGCTGTAAAAGTTCGGAGCACTATTCGCAGTTTTTGGAACTACACTACGATTCTCGAAAATCGATTCTTAGCCTAAGAATCTTAGGTTATCATAGACATAAGACATTGGCAGTAATGATGGCCATTAAAGTTGAAGTAGAAGGAATCTTGTATTTTGCAGTATTTTCAATTTTGTTTATTTTGCATTTCGTAGAAAATACAATTTAAGTTTTAACAACAAGTGTTTTATAGACTATGTTAGTATCTACTTTTACATAATTATGAATTATAAATTAATCAAAATAATATTTTGTGGTCTTTACATTATAATTTTACAAGTCTAAAGATTTTGCAAACAAATTAAATATGAGTAAATCTGCATGTTTGATATGTTTTGATGTAGTTACCAAAATATTTCATATTAAAGATACCCATTTACAAACCATCTATGAAAAAATATCAGACGAGAAGGTTAGCAATCTATTAAAAATGTATATTTTCATATATTTATGTTAAATAACTGAGTTACATATATATTTCCTTTGCTTGCTGCTCCTAATTAGCTAAATAATTGGTAGCAAAGGAAAAATATTCTAAGCCTCACGAAAAAACTTCACATAACTTATCTTGTTCCTTACAATGTACCCTACAGTATAAGTGCATAAAAATGGGGGTCTATTTCAGTGATTCTCAACTACTGTGCCGCGGCACTTTTGTGTGCCGCCAAATTTCAAAAGTGTGCCTCCAAATGTTGCAAATATAATATAATAATGTTAATTTTATTAAATAATATCAGTTAAAAGGAAAAAAGAAAATTATATGAATATATATTTAAATCCACAAAGAAATAAATTATTTTATTATTTGTTTTGCAACGCGTTTTTTTGTATTTTATCTTATTCTTTATGTGCCGCCAAATTTTGAAATCGTTAAATATGTGCCGCAACAAAAAAAAGGTTAAGTATCACTGGTCTAGATAGATCTCCATTTTTTTGCACTAACAATAGATATATAACTCTAAAAATTAGTGATACAATCTAGTGGAACTTCTTAGAAAAAAATGTAGTAATAAAAACTAAATTTTCCTGTCCCTAAAAATTCCCAGTCGCATAATGGCACATTATTGCTACACCTCAGCCAATATTTCTTACAAATATAAGTTTTATGTATCCAATTGTGGTTTTGCTACTAAGTTGGCCTAGCTGTATAGCTATCTGTTGCACATATAATACTGAATTATTTTTTTTCGTCTGGTATGTGGGGGGGGAAACGAGCCGTCAGAGCGATTTCATTCATACCAATGCTCATAGACATCCTTCTTCCTCATCCCACCTCAATGGACCACCCTCTACTTACACACCACACGAAACACGACAACACAGCTGTCACTTTACGCCGTCCTTGTAATGTATCTGAATAATTATGTGCCTTTTATTCAGTGTCCTTGTCGGCCCGTTCCACAAGTTCGTTCATTCTATATTACATTCTTTCTAATTTTTATTTACAGATAGAAACAGAGTCACAGTTCCTGTGTTACATCTGTCGTGTTAGACTACACCAGTACTGCCTCTTATTTAAGCAAGCTCTTACTGTTCAAAAGGGTCATCAAGATGTTACACACGAGGTATTACATATCGTCGTTGCCAAAATATAACCTCTCATGTGCCAAACAATAAATTTTACAGGAACCAAATAAAACATTGCCCTGAATTTTTTTAAAATATGAATGTGTTCTACAACATAATTTGAAATGATTAGCATATTTTTTGGCCTTAAGACGAATTCGTATAGTATTGATTCTACTAAATATAATAGGACATTTTATTTATTTTTATTTTTTTCGACACATAAGACATTTTATTTGCTATTTATATTCACATAAGACTTTTTAGGTACACATAAGACAAATTAAATAGTCATTATTTCATAAAATTAAAACATGATTTAGTATCTGCCCTATGCGGATGTCTATGGGCGACGTTAGTCAGGAGAATGGCTCCAACTGCTCGTTTGCCCCCTATACCATAAAAAAAATATATTTTAATATTGTGCTGCATAATTTTTTGACTTAATAAATTGTTGCTATTTAAATTGTGTGATTATAAAGATGCTACTTTCTCATAAAAATTACATGTATTTTTTAACATTCATTCTGTTGTTTTTAGATAGAAAATAACAATTTTACACAATTAACCACTCATAAAGGAGAGAACATATCTATTGGTGGGAATGACCTATATCCATACAATGTGAACCAGGAAAGTATAGTATATAGAGACCCATATACGGATGAAGTGACAATCAAGCAGGAACCAAATGTTGGTATTGATGATCATCATGAATCAAATGATATAGATGATCTATATCCTGATCAGATGGGTAGAGAAATAATGATCAAGAAGGAAGTAAGAAGTAGGTAATTTTTGTGTTGATTCTTTTGGTTATCATCAAATCATATCATTCAGTTTTTGTAGGACCCAGACTGACACATGTATGGTATTGCCACAAAGTTACAGTGTCACAGCTATGCTGTCGTGTATTATGCGGTTTTGGTTTCATTTGCCAAGTACTGGGGAGGAAAGTAAAATGGATATGTGTATGCACAATTATAATGATATTTATTAAGTAATCATCAAATGCCTGGATTCCTCGTTTGTCCTATGTACTATGAGGTTTTTGTTAAATGTATGTAGTTTAATTCATTAGATATAGTGCTATGCACATTGCAAATGAATTGGCATAACTAGATTGCTATCCATAAAAAAATTAGTGATGGTGGGCCTGGATAGTGTAAGGGGGCTAACAAGCAATCATAGCTGTTTTCATGACTACCAACTCTCATAGACATCCACATAGAAGTTATACAGATGTGTTGCTCTCCTTCCTCCTCCATTCTTCATTCATATTTATTCTTCATTATTTCAGATGTAGATTGCAATATCAGTGAAGTTGACACCGAGTTTAGTGTAAAAGAATGTTTCTCTAAATATATTAAAAAGGAATACCAGTCAAGTCCAAATGTTACAAGGTCAACATTAGGTGATATGCTAAAAACAGATGATGCTTTAGAAGTTATTCAAAATGAAAAAGTGATAGGTGGTCTGCCCATAAATGATTCAAATACTGACTTTCATGCCACAGATAATGAGGATAGTCCCAACTTAATGCTGAAAATAGATAGAGATGAAGAAATAAAAAGATTACATGAACAGTCAGAAAGTAATAATGATACTACATTGGCCGGTAGAACTTTAAACCTTAATGAGGCAATAGAAAGAGACCATGAGGATAGAATTGGGGATGTATATAATTCATTAGTTGAATTAGAACAGGTTGATAACAAAAGTAGTAAATGTATGGATCAAGAAAAGGAACTGAATAGGAAACGCAAACAAGCGACAAGTGAGTGGCGCAGTAAGAAAAATAAAATTCTCAAAAATTCCGGCAAAGCTTACGAAGGGTGCAATTCAAAGAAAAAATATCCAGAGAAAGCCGTAGGCTCTCCGTGTACATGTAAAAAGGGTTGTAGTCAAAAATTTAGTCAGGCAGACAGACAAGATATATTTGATAAGTTTTACAGTCTGGCTGATCGGGAACTTCAATGGTTGTATATAAGTAGATATGTTGAAGCACAGACAATCAAACGAATGAAGTTGAACCGTAAAAATAATCGCACGCAAACTTTAAACTATTTCTTCTCAAATTCGAAGAAAGAAAAAGTTCTTGTGTGTAAAACGTTCTTTTTGAACACTCTACAAATCGGTGAAAATGTGGTTTATACGGCGATGGAGAAACTTGTGAAGGCAGATGTGGGACTTCAAGATAATCGGGGGAAACATGCAAATAGGCCAAACAAAATGAGTACCCCGACAGAAGCCACTATAAAAACTCATATAGAACTATTTCCAGTACAGTCGCATTATACAAATTCAAATCGACAATATCTGTCAGAAAATTTGAACATTTCCAAAATTTATCGGCTTTACACTGAGTGGTTTACACAACAAAATTGCTCTGAGGTTGTTATGGCAACGAAACGACAATATGAAACGGTTTTTAACTCACAATATAACTACTTTTTTTCCAAACCCAAGAAAGACCAATGCCTTGCGTGCTCCAATTATGAACTAGCAGATGAAACTGAAAAAAACACACTTGAAGAACAACAGAGACTCCATTTACAGAGAAAAGAGAATGTGAGATTATTAAAAAAAGATGAAATAGAGACAGCTGATAGTAATTCGACAATAGCAGTATTTGATTTACAGAAAGTAATGAGCTTGCCTCAATCTGAAGTTGACATATTTCATTACAAAAGAAAATATCCCTGCTACAACTTTACCGTGTTTGACGCCGTACGTAAGATAGGGTATTGCTATGTGTGGCACTACCAAATAGCTAAGAGTGGCAGTTCGGAAATAGGGAGTGCTTTGCTGGATTTCTTTAAAACTGAACACGAGAAGGGAATTACAAAATTTTCGCTATATTCGGATGGATGTGACGGACAAAACAAAAATCCTGCCATTTTTGCTCTCTACGTACATGCTGCCAAACGTTTCAATATCTCTATAACGCATCGTTTTTTCGAAACCGGTCACAGCGAAAACGACATAGATTCCATGCATGCACGTATAGAGAAAAACATAAAAAATAAGGTCATATACACTCCCGATCAAATGTTCAGTCTCATTTTAAACTCAAAGACCACCGGCGAAAAATATCGCGTCAAAGAGTTAGAACAGTCAGAAATATACGATTTGAAACAATTAATAGAAGACAAACACTGGAAGTGCGACAAAGACGGAAATATAATCCGCTGGGCTGACGTAATGGAAGTAAGCGTGATTCCGCAAACATGTAAACTGTTCTTCAAATATAATTTTGAGGACACGAATTCAGAGCTTGATTTAAATCACACTTCTAGACGAAGTAAGGCTACACAAAATGTATATTCGGATGTGCGATTGGATAGAGCGTACCACCAGCCAATACGAATTAGCAAGTCGTTACATAAAGATCTTTTAAGTTTGTGTGAAAGCGGAGCTATTCCTCGCACTTACCATCGTTTCTATAAGTCTTTGACCTGCTCTGAGACCAAGAATGAAAATATTGCAGAAGATGAATAGTAAGAGGTAGTGCCATGCAGCATTGCAGTGGATTTGGGCATGACCGGGGGGGTACCTCTCGCTCACACGATACCGGCGTAAAGTGCTGTGCCGTCGCGTTTTATGCGGTTTGTGAGCATTGGGGGGATGAGTGAAGGTCAACGCATCTGCTTAAATGCGGATATTAATGGGCGCGGTAGGCACCAAACGGTTTCGATTTCTCTCATGTCTTCCTATGCTATATAAAAAAAGGAATTAAATTAATGTATAATTCAAAGTACAAAATTTCATTAATTATATTACTAGAAGTTTTATTGATAAATTCAAGTGTCATATTTTATTTTATGGTTTGAAAAAAAATATATTTATAATCGAATTATTGTATTTTTCTTATATCTTCTCTATATCCTATTAATATTATAAATGCGAAAGTTTTTATGTTTGTTTGTTACTCCTTCACCCAAAAACTACTGAACCGATTTTCATGGGCACACAAATAGAGGATAACTTGGATTATCACAGGATAGTTTTTATGTGTTCCTATGGGATACCATGGGATTTATATTTCCGTGGTGCATAGTAGACGGGCTTCACCAGGCTGCTCTCTCTACTTCTCGGCTTATTTAAGTCACTGCAATCTTGTACTGTCTCCACCTTTGATTAGGGAGGTAAATTGGAATTACTTCCTACTCCTACTTTCTTCTGATAAAATTCGTTGCGGGTCCCAAGACAGATTTAGCTTTTCCCTCGGGCTCCCTGCGATCATATCAAAGGGTCGTTGTTGCCGCTGTCGATCCTAACGACAAGAGTAGGAGCGGTGGGAACGAGTGGTGGGCCAAAGCCCGAACTTAAAAATGCCATGGGATGATTTTCTATTTTACACAGGATCGAAATTTACACGGGGAAACCGCGGAGCGCTAGCTGCGCGCGTATTATATAAAATTCTCGTCTCACAATGTTAGTTACTAAACTCCTCCGAAATGGATCGACCGATTCTCATGAAATTTCGTGGGCCTGTTGGTAATAACCTCTACTTAGTGTGAGGTAGTGCCACGCTGCATTACGGCCGATATGGGCACGAACAGGGAAGTACATGTCGCCTACACGGCACCGACAGTAGCTGGCGCATGGAGGTAGGAGTAGAAATGAGCAGCGCATCTGTGTAGCCTCTATGCGGATGTCTATGGGCGTCGGTAGTCATGAAAATGGCGCCAACTGCTCGTTTGCCCTTCTATACCATAAAAACAAAAGTGCGTTGTTAACTAGCTAGTCCTCAACCAGGTCTATAGTCGAGCTTTATTGAGATCTAAAGATCTGGAGCAAGCGTAAAATGTTTCGCTTCATATCAAGAACTAGCGATATTATCGATAATACTCGATGACGAAAAAAAATGTGTGCTTACCACACAACTGAAGTAAAACTTAATCATTGATTTAATACACAAATTCACTACCGTAGTTGCAATGACATAACAAGAAATATGATATTTTTTTTAAATACAAAAAAGTTTCACTTAAATAGAATTTGAATGACAACTTCCATTGGCCTCGCCTGATGTGTGATATTTGTAATGCTTTCGCCAGCTTACTCGCCAAATCAAGCGAGCGTGTGGAAGTTTTACTTCAAAAAATGAAGGAGAAGAGGAATGAGGCGCTACGGCCGCCGTTAGTACGTGATCAGTCTAACGGCCCGGCCACAGACACAGCGGTGCGAATTGCGGCGCGGTGAGCGGATCGTCTGTCTCTCTCTCACTCGATACTGTGTCTGTGGCCGGGCCGTATAGGTGGGCAACTCGTGCGCCACAACTTACAAAGTAGATTAATTAACTCTTAATTAACACGACATAAAGCTTACATTTGCATGCCATACGTCGAGTTATACGAGTGAAACCGGGTCGTAGCTAGTGTATAATAAATGTTTATTAAATGGTCTGAAAATGTCGTCCTAGCTGATTTCGGTTACGGCGACCGTCTTTATAGACGAGCCATCTGCGCAGGACGTATTGTAGTGCACAAGCGTGTAGACACAAGTGCACTCTCTATTCCCTGATTCTCATATTCCGATGGGACGGCAGTCCGACACGACGCACGAGGCGCAGGACCGACGGCTTAACGTGCTCTCCGAGGCACGGGGGCACCGCCAACTGTTATTAGAAACTTGAAAATCTCTATAACAATTTTTGGTTGTCGCCGGAATTCAAACCCGGGACCTCACGTCTGTAGTTGAATACGCTCACCACTAGCCCACGAGGCAGTCAATGGTTTGATCATCATGATGACTAGTGCAATGCTCCTTGGTCAATTGTTTTTTTCCTCT
>LUGF01042895.1:136494-147154 GCA_001625245.1 Calycopis cecrops
ATTTTTACTTACCATAAGTGAGTCTCACAGTCTCCTTGTTCATTCAGTGTAACAGTAACCTTAAGTATCACGGAAACCATTAATTATACTCTACGATGTTTAGTTTAAATTATTTACGATGTATTCCCCATAGCCGTCGACCACCGCCGTAGCCGTCAACCATATATAATAGAATAAGATTTAATTTTAAGTTAGTTACATTTCGATCACTGTTGTGTTAGGTTGTTTTAAATAAAAGCTTTCTTAAAAAGTCTATCTCTGCATAAACCCGGAAACGTGATTTGAACTAACAACCTTAAATGTCTATGGGCGTCCGTAGCCATGACAATAGCTCCGACTTGCCAAAAAAAACCTTCCGTACAGCACCCTCGGTGTTAAGAGCCCTACTGTTTTTGATATTAAGTCAAAGGATAGAGACCAGGACATGTCCCACCTTTTGCCCTGTCCTTTGTGCCTTACCACCTGCAATGAAGTCGACCAGATGAAGGTCTCTGATCGGTCTTTCAGTATCAAAATACTGGTACGGCAAAATCGAGTCTTTAACAGCTTCAAATAATTTAGTATAAAGAATTGGTGCCATTGAATCGATAGAAGAAGAAGTCCTTTGATGTTTCATTTCTGGCCCGCATGATGTACGCAAGTCTATAGATCGGCAAAAAATCGGCTATCACTTTAAAAATACAAACACACTTTATAGTATGGCTAGTAAAAACTTCAGACCACTTAAACTTCACACCTTTTCGGGTGAAACCACGGGGCGCAGCTAGTTTATAAATATATCCAATAACAAACTTTACTGAGTGAGCAAAGTTTAATACAGATGTGATGCAATGCCGTACATTCGAGCACAAAATACATCCACAATTTATTAGTGAACTAGCAACGTTTCGCTGTTGCATTATTACTAGGTATATGTTATATTGCATGCATATTATTATGTTAAATAAATTATTAAACATAATTCGGAAAATATGCGCCACTTGTTCGATGCTTACATTACTTTGATTAAGAAAACTAATGAAATATGAAGATGTTTACCGCCAGATGGCGGTCATAGATATGAGAAAAAAATAGAACTAACGGTGGCCCATGGAGGTGGGAGGAGGAAGGTGGGCAACGCATCTATTTACCTCTCTGTAGATGCCTGTGGGTGTCAATAATCATGCAAACATAATTGGAGATAAAACTCACTCCAGACGGACGATTAATCAATATAAAACCTATATTGTTGTCCACGTTGGGCCGAACTACACATATCTGCCCCATATATTTTAGCAAAATCTGTAGTTTCTTCAGGGACTTGAGGTTTTAATATGTACCTAGCTGCGCCCAGCAGTTTCACCCGCGTAAATTTCGATCCCGTGGAAAATAGAAAATCATCCCATGGCATCCATAGGAACATTTTTTCGGCATAAACTATCCTGTGTTAATCGAAGTTACCCCTCTATGTGTGTGCCAAATTTCATTTCAAAATTGGTTTAGCAGTTTTTGCGTGAAGGAGTAACAAACAAATAAACAAACAAACAAACATAAAAACAAACATACAAACTTTCACATTTATAATATTAGTAGGATGAATAATGATATTATAATGTTGAAGTAGAAATTCCCCACACTGACAACTTGTCACCCCACATTGGTGTATCCAGTGATGTCATTGAATATGGCACATAAGTTATCTTATGTGCCATATCCAATGACAAAAATTCAAGTTTTCTCACTCCTCAACATCGTACCTTTGGAAGCCAGATCTCAAGCATCTGGCTTAAGTTCCAAAGGTTTTCTGTGGTTTTGTAGATGCGAAGAAAGCTTTTGATAAAGTCGTGCGAAAGAAAGTTTGGTACACATTACCCAGTTATGATGGGTCTCTGCTGTGCTTTGCAATTGAAATTGTAAAGCATGTATTTTGCCCATTGCCATGCATCGTAGCATCTGGCTGAAAGTCCAAACGTTTTCTATGGTTTTGTAGATTTGAAGAAAGCGTTTGATAGAGTTGTGCTAAAGAAAAGTTTGATACACAATACTCAGTTATGATGGGCCTGTGCTGTGCTTTCCAATCCATATATTGAAATTGTAAAGCATGTGTTGTGCCCGCCCATGCTTAATTATGTGCCAATCCCTAGATTGTGGTGTGGAAGTAAGAGGATGTATGTCGAAAGGACATTAATGCCGAATTAATGCGGTCGAGATGAGGACGGTATGAAAAATATGTGACCTCACAGTTAGCACACACCGACCGAGTTCGTAACAAGGAAGCGATAGAGACATGAAAAAACTGTTGGCGTATGAGTTTTCAAGTGTTTTAAAATTAACCACGTTGCATGTAAATAAGCTTCTTTAGTAAGACGAAATTCGGCTCAGTTTGGAGTCACTTATGGGGGTATTTTAGGACCACTTCTAATTTTAGGTCTTAACTATATCCTAAACGCTATAAAACACTCAAAAACATTATGCGCTGATATCATCTATATAATTAAATTGATAAAAATAAACATAAATAACAAAAAATTATAATAATAACACCTTTAAACGGACATTAATACATTTAAGTTAATGGAATCGCAGGAAGAACACTTATAATAAATCATCAAACATTCTTAATTTCATTACACCTTGAGATAGAAAAAATGCAAATTCATTGAGATACGAAAATATATCTAATTGAAATTTTCGTCACGCTTGTACGGTTATCGGAATGGGTTATATAAACTTATGCTCGAGAGAGACGATGTCATTATAAATATGTATTTATTTATTTTGTACTGTACTGAAATATTAAAAAATGACATTCATTACTAAAGCAATAACGACAATTTTGGTAATTCCATGTCTCATATCTGCACAGATTCGTATAGAGATTCAACCGGGTACAGATGACAGAAATGCAGAAGTTGTTGTTAGCGGAAGCGACAGAGCAAAAACTAACAGTATTGATACAGGACTTTTCAATTTAACCGCCAATGGAGTGAAAAGAGATCTAATAAGTCTTGGATGGTATAGAGTCGGTGAAATCAATATAAACTACGCAAGCGCCTATGGATACAAAGACTTATTTATAACATTGAAGCCAAAATTTGTAAAGATAGAATCAGCTATTGAGAAAGTTGTTGTATTTAAAAATATAACCATTATAAATGATGATGAAATTCCTAGAAAATTTCGACCAGAACTGCAAAACGATGTTACTGAAACGATAACGACGAAATGGAGCGACAAAAGAGAGATATCAGCTGGTTACAACATCAATCACGTATTAGGCTTCAACAGAATAGAACATGCCTTTGCATATGGACAAGATGATTTCGCATCTAAAGTTATAACCCTCAATGTAAAATCTAATAACGAAATCGTTTTAAACCCAGGCGAAACCCTTGATGCTTGTATTGAAGTAAAAGAAACGACATTGGAAATAAGCGTTGATTATGAAATGAGTCTAGATGGAGATTTCTACATCAACTATTATTGCATAAAACTGGTGGAGTATTGTTTCCGAGCACGTAATTTGGATGTCGAACAATACTTCAGTTTATTAAATTTTCCGTCGGTCGTTAACTCCACAGAGACTATTACTTTTACCTATTATCACGACCCACAAGTGCACATTTTGAGCAACGTTCCTTTTAAAAGCGCAGTCTTAATTAAGAGATCTCTAAATGAATATAAATGAAGACAAAAATAATACAATATTCAAAGAAAATATCAATAAATTATGTATATATACATAGTCTTTGTTTTTTTAAATATTAACATTAAGGGATAGAATATATAAATATTAACATAAGTAGATCTTCTCGCTTCGAAGCTTAGGATCGCCTGGGGTTTTTTTTTCTTTTAAATATCAAAGGCGACTAAGGCATTGGCATTGCGTTACGTAATACTTGTACGCTCAAGTATTACGTAACGCAATTTTTGAAGATTTGGCCCCCCACCCTCCCCCATGTCACGCGGCGTAACGTTGTTGTGCAGACGCAAAGCACGTTACGTAACACACAACTAAGCATATTTTTACTTAAATTGAACAAAAAAAGGTCTCATTTGTCAATTTTTTTCCAACGTTTACTCATAGAACTTTTCAGCATAGCTGTACACTTATCTGTAGCCATAGGGTATAAATATATTGGCAACAGAAACAAACTTCACTATACTTCCACAGACCACAAAAATAAAGGCCCAAAGATGAGAAACGTTCTAAATACGGTAAACATAATTTTATTGCTACCATATGTTATATCATCGCAAATATTAATTGACATAGTACCTGGAACAGATGAAAAGAATCCAGTAGTATTTATAAGTGGGAGCGACCGGACAAATGCCACAACCATCGATCTAGAAGCCTTCCACATAACTACTCATGAAGTAAAAGCCAACCTACAGAGACTACGATGGTGGGTAGGTGTCGTGAACGTTACCCACGCAAGCGCTTACGGGTTCAAAGATTTATCTATCACATTGAAACCAAAGGCAGCGAGAATTCAAAGCGCTAAAGAAAGGACCGTGACGTTCCCTCAGGAAATCATACGTAATAACGAACCAACGCCAATGAAATTTAGACCGGAAGTAAGACACGAAGTCATCGAAGCTATGACGTTTAAATGGCATGAACATCCGGCTGTATCAGTTGGACATCATATTGATCACAGTTTAGGACTAAACCGACTAGCACATACTACAGCTTATGGACAAGAAGATTTTGCTTCAAAAGCAATAACTATTGCCGAGAAATTTAAAGATGAAGTAGTATTGAACGCTGGAGAACATATCAAACCGCTTCTTGAGATCAAAGAAACAACGTTGGTCGTCAGAGTGTCTTATGAACTAAGTTTAGACGGAGACTTGTATTTCGAGAATGTTTGCGTCACACAGAATTATTGTTATAAAAAGAATCGCTTGGACGTAAACGAATACTTCAGGATGTTGGACCGCTCGCCGGTCGTCACCTCCTACGAACTCATCACAGCGGTGTACTACCACGACCCGCGCGTCTCTATCGGCGATAAATGAACTCACTGATGTTAATAAATACTTGTACAAAACATCACGTTTCTTGTATTTTTAACCTCTGTTACAAATGGATTTTGTAAACACGTATGTGTGTTCCATGGTAGCTCTCAAATGGAAGTCGTTTTCCTTAATTAGTTCTGAGCAATTTTCCAAAATTGATCCAGCAGTTGGAAGAGTCACAGTCAGTCAATCAGCTCACCAGGCCGAAGGAAACGCGACAGCACGGCTGTCACTTGACGCCGGTGTCGGGTAAGCGAGAGGTACCTCTTCCGTCGAGCCGATTCAGTGCGGCGGCATGCATGCAGTGTAGCACTACATCCTACTATATTGTTGAACAAGTTTATGTTTCGTTATACCTATATATTTTACAGGAGTTTAATGTTACTAACAATATATGGATGTTGTCCGAAATAAAAAGTTATTTATTTATTTATAACGCGGATGTCTGTGGGCGTCGCTAGTGAAAGAGCTCGTCTGCTCCGATTTACTATATTAAAATACTTGTGGGTTGCCTACGACATTTGCATTAAATCATGAGATAGGACTGATTTTATTCCATGGGACTGATTTTTTTTATCGTATAGGAAAGAAAACGAGTAGTCGGAGCCATTTTTGTGACTATCGACACGCATAGACATCCGCATATGGGCTATACAGATCACTGCCCTCCTTTCTCCTCCCACGTCCATGGGCTACTTACACACCGCACGATACACGACAGCACAGCTGTCACTTTACGCCGGTCTCGTGTAAGTGGTCGCGCCGGCCCAATTCGGCTGCATGCAAGCATGCAGTGTGGCACCTCTTACTTGATTTTAACATCTATTGAATCATCAATATTGGTTTATGTTAAGAGTTCCGAGGTAACAAAACAATAGCGACTGATAACCTTTTCGAAGTCGGCTATCTAGTATTCTGTACGAGGCTAGGTTTGGATAACTTTTTTAAACTTGAGATAACCTTCATGCAAAATTTTATCGAAGTGCTTGTACCTAGTAATCCTGTGTAAATATTAGATAATTACTAGCAGCGCTCCACGGTTGCACCCGCGCAAGTTTCAATCCCGTGGAAATATCGAGATGAAAAATAGATGTTGGCCGATTCTCAGACCTGCCGCACACAAAATTTCATGTGAATCAGTCGAGCCGTTTCGGAAGAGTGTTCTAACTAACATTGTGACACGAGAATTTTATATACAAGGTTGATAAAAGCGAGAGGCATTAAATGAAACCACATATTTAGTGAATAATTTCCAGGCTACACAATAATAATTAATCAGATGAAACAGAATAATAGTTAAGCCACAGGAATTTTTTAAAGTTTTGTCTCACTTCGTACACGCTGTACTGTCATCTGATAGCGAGTATGAACCGGCCGGGGTAATTGACCTCGTACGAGGTTGCCGTTCGCTGTACGAGCCGGTACAAAGCATATTTTTTTAATAGTTTCGGATTAGCTGTCCGCACTTATAGTATATGTGGTTTCATTTGATGCCTCTCACTTTTATTAACCTTGTATATCAACACACAGTTGATGAGTTGCAGCTACTATATCTAGGAACTTGAATTTTTTTTTCATGATGTGTGTGAGAAAGGAATTTCAGAAATTCAAACTCTAAAGGGTTGAAATAGGGGGATGAAGTGATATGGAATCATCTCATTTTTGGGCGGATCTGTGTAGGTGAAATAGAAAAAATCCACCCTAAAGTGATAAAATGGCAGGGTAAGGTTTGAAGATGTTTTGTCATTTTTGGACTTGGCAGTATAAAAAGTATTATGCATATGCTTTGTGTTCTGTTGTCGTGCCCCATCCCCTTTATGGGCCTTCGGAAACTCACACATCGCATGAATCGCGACAGTATAGTTGACACTTTACGATATCCTCTATATTTATGTCGAACATCGCTAATCTTCAAAAGGATCCCTGCTGCTTGTTAGTCTATCTATAAAAATAACAACGCAACAACAAGCAAAGCCAGAGGACGAGCTATAGTAAAAAAAAATTCCTTGTCGACGCGATTGTCCGCTTATCATTGCGTTCGCGATATAAATATCCACAGCCACCTCTGATGACATTACAACGCCACCGGACACAGTTCGAGACCAAAAATGATAAGCACTACGTGGACCATTCTGTTACTACCATGTCTTATATCAGCGCAAATGAGAGTAGAAATAGTGCCAGGTGCAGACGACAAGAACCCAAACGTGGTCGTCAGCGGGAGTGACAGAGACAAAGCGACCACCACCGACCTAGCAGCGTTCCATCTAACCGAAGACGGAGTGAAGGAGAACCTGGAAAGATTGGGATGGTTTCGCGTGGGCGAACTGATCGTAAACCACGCCAGTGCGTATGGGTACAAGGATCTGCACGTCAACCTGAGGCCGAAGCTGGCGAGGATTCTACGATCCAACGACAGAACTGTGAAGTACAATAGGAAATCGTTTCAGAACCCCAACAGCACACCTCGGATATTCAGACCGGAGATAAAGCAGGACGTCACGGAGACCATGACAACGAAATGGCACGATCTCAAGGAGATATCGGTTGGACGTAACATCAACCATGTTATGGGTTTTAACAGGATCGTGCACGCATCGGCTTACGGTCACGAGGACTTCGCTTCTAGAACGATATCTATGAACGCGCAAACTGAGGACGAAATCTCATTGAAGTCTGGACAAACTGTTAAAGCTGGTTTGGAAGTTAAAGAAACTACTTTGGAAGTGAGGATAGATTACGAAGTGAGCTTGGACGGTGATTTCTACTTCGGATTCCTTTGCACGCCAATCATTAAAGTATGTCCAAAGCATATTAATCTTGACGTCAATGAGTATTTTAGACTCCTCGATTCGCCACCGGTCATCAAGCTTTATGAAATTGTGACGTTCACATATTATCATGATCCCGTTGTGAGTGTAGGGGGGTATATTATGATGAGAATGGAAATTAATAATAAAGAAAAAGTAATTAAAATATCTGTGATACTTATTAAATGACACCCACTTTTAGACTCACCCGATTTAGTCAAAAGTAGAGAAATGTTTATCGAATGACTGTATGTGAGCATATTTATATGTTCCCTGCTGTGGACTGTGAAATCTCGATCGACTTTAATGTACGCGATGTACTTACAATCGCTTTAAACATTCTAGTTCAGTGTTTTAGGGTTCTCTACCTTAAAAGTAAAACGAAACCCTCATATGATCACTTTGTCTTATCTGTGAGTCTGTATGTCTCTATACCTGTTTCTCAGGAATGTGTTTCAGAGGCGAGCTTAAATGTATGACAAATACTGAGGCCTGCTATCTCTCAAAACGCAGAAAAAATGAACGCACATTTTGACGATCGTACAGAAATCAAAACCTATACAGTATCTACTTCCCGTTAACCTGCAATCAAGGAGTATGAAGTGACGGAACTAAGCAATAGATTAAAACCGAGAATTGATTTGTTTTAATTTTTACAGTATATTTGCGACTCGGTCTTGACCGTTTTTAAGGCAAGTAGAGACCCAATGAGCAGCTCCAACAGCGTTTTGACAACAACTTTTAAAACACAACCAAAACAGCGCAGCCGTTCATTCAACTATATCATCTTTCCTGCTATGTCGATTGCGATGGTTGCAATGCAGCTACTACCTAACAATAAAATAATTTGTCATTTATAAAATGTATAGGTACCTATTAAACATATTACAAGGCATTAACAACTACTGGCCCATTTTAGTTTTACTAGTATTAGCTAAAAATTTTAGAGAAATTATTAAACGTAATATTTTAAAACATTTGGTAACCTTCTAACTATTTCTTACCATTATTGATCCACATTTGTTTGGATTTGGCCAATATGGATTTAGACAAGGTGTTTCGATAGAAAATTCTATAACGTCGCTAACTACATTGCTATCTTTCCAAATAGACTAAGGTAACAAATATATAGGCGAATTTCTGGATATTAAAAAGGCATTCGACCCCGTCTCTTTTTTTTAACACAATTTTAACAAAATAAGAATACACGACAGCACAGCTGTCACTTTGCCGAAAAATTTAAAGATGAAGTACTTAGTATTGAATGCTTGCAATTTTTTTCGATTATTTATCGAACAGAAATTAGAAAACAGAAAGTTAAAGTTGAAGATACAAATAGTACAGAAGAATACCTCTCTTCCACAAGGCAGCCAGAGTTCCACAAGGTACCCTTTTTGGCCACACCCTCTTTTTGATAAATATCAATGATCCTTTTTATATCAATATTCAAAATTCAAACTATATTGCATATGCAGATTTGCAATTACCAATTGTTTAAAATTATTTTTATCTTTGTAGGCTCATCTAGTAACGAAGTTAAGAATAAAGTTAAGAACGAGCAAGGACTGATTCACATAGCATCTTGACTAAAATACAATTTCTTATCATTAAACACATCTAAAACTAATTACATTTGTATCGGAACAGACACAAGGTTATTCATTCATTCAGAAGATCAGTCATTAGTAAGTCTATCTTATGATGCCTGTTTTATCATCATCAGCCTATTGCAGTCCACTATTGGCCTCTCCCATAACACGCCATTGTCCTCGATCTTCAGCTAACCTGTTGATTTGTTTGTCGTTTTTTTTTTCAATTAGAAAATTTTGGGACATTTTGATTATAGTGTACTATCGTCTGGACCCAATTCCGTAATGAACGATTTTTTGTATGAGACTTTTAAACATCTAAGCGAATCGTTGGCATAGACGTTTTTATTACAAAACCGTTGGCCGTGTGTACGACACAACTAACCACTTTTCCTTTGTGATGTTGGGCGTGAGAGATGTATTATAATTACACGGCAGGTTCGTTTGATGGATCTTTAATGTCTGCTCTGTTAAGTATGTGGTACAATATTAATATACAGGTTGTACAAGAAAACGGGACACCTGCTTTAATGTGGGTACATTAGTAGCATTCAAATACAAAAAGAAGGAACAAAATATAATGAAAAAATACAGACAAAAAACGCGGCGGCTGAACCTTAATGAGCTCGCGTTGCAGTGGTTCAGAACGATCGATTCCCTGGGCGAAAAGTAAAAATAATAATTCCAGGCATATAACAATTAACGAACACGTCTGGTTTAAAAGTTTAACTTTGAACGTTTTATGTTTTTTTTTTTTATAAAACAGTTTAATATTTTTAAAACTTTGGACTCTCATATCTCCGCAACGCTTATGAATTTTTCAAAATTTCTTTTTACATTCGAATACCACTAATGTACTCTATCCCCCACAGGTGTCCCTTTTTCTTGTACTTCCTGTATATTATGGAGGTGGACACCACACCTTATGGACGTATTAAAATGATTGGAGGTAAAATAAAACAATCTTGAGCCGAATTATAAATAGTAATTTATTTTGTGAAAAATGTAAGGGGTGCAGAGTTCTAAAGAGTTAAAATCTTGGGCGTTGATGGATCAATTAAAGATCCATTCCCGTCTTTCATTCCTAGCTACTCTTTCTATCCGAGCAGCGATGGGGTGGCGGTGAGAGAGGCCAACATTGGGACCCGAATTCTCTCCAGAAAGTGTCTGATGGTATTGAATAGTAATCATTATCAGATGGCATCGCCACCAGTCACCACTAGTGTTAAGCATTAACATCCACCACTATGAGCCTAT
>LUGF01042900.1:0-10079 GCA_001625245.1 Calycopis cecrops
TCAATATAGCCGAGGAGTAATTAATTACAATGCCGCGGTGGACAAATTATTGACAAAAAGGGGTGAAAACAGCGCGTTTATATTACTACGACAGTTATAAATGGGAGATATAGAGCGCACGGCAGCGATCGCGCCGAGTCGATTAGCAACCGTTCGTGCAGTCGATATGCTGTGCTAATTGTTGCAATAAGCCGGAACGTCGGCAGTTATGGCCTTTTGTGATTATAGTTTACATTTAGTGTAATAAATTGAAATTGTGTAAAGATTAAGGCAAAAGTTTTTTGAAATTAGTTTTTAAGAGTTAGTGACATGCCGAATGTGGCCAGCACCACCACTACTAGTGGCCGAGTAGTAGTTAGTATCAGTTTCCGATGTCAGTCAGTACCAGTAGCCAATAAAAGGGGAGTAGTCATCATATCGAGGACTCCGCTACTCGTTTACACCTCAATAATAAAACATGCCAGATATTAAAAGTAAAGGAAAGTCCGTAATTGAATAAAACCAGAAAAGGAGGGTAATGTATTGCGTTAGAATTCGCATGGACCACATGAATAGGTTGACAGCTCACCAGATGCTTTTTTATTTTTTTTATTTATTAAGAATCGCCAAATCGTTTTGCCAAAATCAGCCGTTGACTTGACAGTTCACAATCATGTCTAAAACAAACTAATACACGAACTCTCCAAAGTTATCGAAAATTGATGTCTTTGTCATGTAACCGTGTTGCCACAACATGAATGTAAACTGGCTACTTTGCAGTGTCTGGAAGGCTATGTCGCTCTAGATATATTTATTATAGCGTTTCTTTTTCAAAAGAAAAAGTACTTTTTGTTCTACTAGTTAGTATATGTTTGTAACTTTCACAAATGGACACCAATATATACATATATTGGTGTCCATTTGTGAAAGTTAAACAAACGTACATACAAACTTTAGCAGTTATATTACTAGGATCTGTTGCAGGCTGTCGCCTAAAATCGATTTAAAAATTTATATATAAATATATTTTACGAAAAATCATCGAAAATAAACTAGAAATACAACACACAACACTTATGAATGTATCTCTAAAGTCAAGAATCGCAATCGCATCGTGTGCAAATCGGGCCAAGTTTATTAATGTACACATCGTTATTTTCATTAATCACCTACGTCAGCTCAATAAAGATCTAATATTCATGCTACATCGGGGGCACATAAACGGGGGCCCCCCTCAGTAATTTGTCAACCACATCATTGTGGGTAATTAAGAGGGGCCACTTTTATGGGCACACGAGATCGGTACATCGTAAACTAAATTTTTATGCCCCATAATACAAATACAGCTGTGTCGTTTATGTAGCAAATTGGCGGGTTTACGGGATGAAGTGACGTATTGGTGAATGCGTCACGTATCATTTCGTACGTGTTACGTATTGTGAACGTAATAGGGAGCGTGCTACAGAGGCAGCACTTTAGATGAAAAGAAGTAGTTTCACGCTGCATGCATGCATAAAGCCAAATTAGGCCGGCACTACCACGTAGAATCCTCTCGCTTTCACAAAGCCGTGTAGGTACCTCCTGACACGAAATCGGAGTAAAGTAACAGCTGTGCTGTCGCGTTTCGTGCAGACTGTGAGTAGCCGGTGGCCCATGGAGGTGGGAGGAAGAAGAAGGGCATCGCATCTGTATGAACACTATGCGGATACGCTAAGTCCGTAGTCATTAAAATCATTTCGACTGCTCGTTTGCCCCCTGATACTATAAAAAAATTAAAAACGTGGCTCGTCCTTAAGTTAATTATAAGAACTAAACACTTAAAAAATATTGACATTAATTGGAAACATTTAAGATTAAACATATTTTTGCGTAATGATTGATTTGACAAAAATGTTTGAAGTTTGAACGTCAAACGAAAATATGTGCAAAGTTCATGTTTCAGCCACTAGTTAGCGTAGTGGTCTCGAAGCTAGTTTCTAATATGCACAGTATATCAATTATCAAGCTCGCGAATCAAAGTTTTGATACAGGAAAAAACTCTTTTATTTTAGAGAGAAGAAAAGAGCCTTTTCAAATGGGCGCATTATAATGATTCACTGCCTTCGGTAAAGCGCTGTAATCGAAAACCTAAAGGCTTTGTATTATTTGTTTTCATCTTTTTCCCAATCAGATGACAGATCGTCTATTGATACTATCTACCGCACGAAATGTATAAGTAGTCTATGTATAAGTAGTAAGTCTTTATCAAAAATAGATTTATAAAAAATAAATTTCGAACGTCAGCAATTCAATTACAGACAGTTCAACTTGACTTGTTTGTGGTCTCATGTAAATGTAACTTCATTCTATGTATTTAATCAATTAGATTAAATTTTTATATTATATACAATTTAGTAACTTACAATAATACTTATTGCACTAAAATATTCTGGGAAGAGCGTTTTAATCCCAAACTCTCTCGAATCTCCTAAAGTCTATATTACAATATCCTTTACCACAGAAATGACGTTATTAAATTTATTATTTGAAAGTTTTTGGACGCTCTCGAGTACCTTTTGAAAAAGCATATATTGCAGTTAATTGCTTAGGCCATGGAAGTGATATATCCAGTTTGTGCCTGTTTCTATCATTTCTATCACTTATTTTTTATTGTGTTGAAATCATATATTTACGCGCATAGCATACACAATGTGTTTAAATAAACCGTACGGTTTACAAATTTCCCTATTTTTTTGTAATATTTAGCATATAGGTAAGATCTAGTATATGATATATTCTAATATCTAGCATATAACCTCAGGCTGGATTGTAAATTGCACGAACAGCTCGCACCATGAAAATAGTGTTTATGTCGGGAGCGACATAAACATTATTTTCATGTCGGGAGCGACATAAACACTGATATGATAGTTAAATTGTCGTTCCATAGCCTAGTGTTGTGAGAGAATACCAACCCCAACTCGTGAACACACTGTTCCTATGTATATTTCTTTTACACGTTTTATTAATAATGCATTGTATTATTAGTAATACATGTAGAAGAAAAAAAGGTGTAAAACCACTGTAACTAACAAGTCAATATTTTTTTAAATGTTTGTTAAGTTAATATTTTTTTAATATAAAATATATATATATTAATATATAATTTTAAGGCATTCAGGCCTTAACATTTTGTTAATTACTGTAACAATTGAACTGAAAATTAGAAACTACTCTAAGTATATTTTTTACATATTATATGCCACTCAGAACATTAGATATACTCACCTATTCACGAGAACTATTATTATTTATTATAGTACGTATAATACATATTTTTTAAATACAAAAAAAATCACTTCAACGTTTTTCATTTCAATCTACGGGCGACTATAGGACGTGGTAAAATGTACTTTATAACATTGAAAAGTGAGTAAACACTTTACTGTACACTTTTTGAATAATCTATATAGGTATATAAAACTCAAACGTGACATAGCCATCTATCAACGTACAGCCCAAACCACTGGACGGATCAAGCTGAAATTTGGCATCCAGGTAGATGTCACGACGTAGGCATCCGCTAAGAAAGGATTTTTAGAAATTCAGCCCCTAATGGGGTGAAATAGGGTGTTGAAGTTTATATGGATTTCTCAGAAATTAACGCGGATGAAACCGCGGGGCACAGCTAGTGAACTATAAATCACTTGAGTTAAGGTTCTTTTTTAACTGACTTGCCTTGACCGAGCACACATTTGTGTAGCGCCAGCTTACTCCCCATGTAAACCGCACGTATAGAAGTTCTATATAAAAAACAGCTTTTTTTATATTACAGGGGGCAAACGAGCAGTCGGGTCACCGAGATGATGGTGTTTTCCGACTCCCACAGACATCTGCAACACCAGGGGTTTTGCAGTTGCGTTGCCGGCCTTTTTTAGCTTTATACTACACGTATCCAATAGTTATAGCATTATGTTGACTCACCGTTTTAAACTGATTACTTAATTGTCAGTAGAATCGTGCGTGCCGTCCGTGAGCGTTTCGATTTTGTTGTCGCAGCATTCGGCGCTGGACAAACAGAGCCAACACAAACAATCCGCTTAAACACACTTTTACATCTGTTACAATAATATTACGTTGATATTCCTCCACGTTTCATGGTGCCAATTCAGGGATATTTGTAAAACACCAGCAAGCAATATATAAATAGATAGGATAGAAAGATGCTATCTTTAACAACACTTGATCTATGTTCTGTAAGACATTTCTTCTTGTCCCTTTTTATTCAGCAGTTGGATCCATTTTTATGCCTACTGACATCTGTATAGAGCTTATCCCCTCTTCTCCTCCCTCTACCATGGCCGGCTACTTCACACCGAAACGTAACAGCACAACTGTCGTGCCCATAGATTTACAATGTAACAAGATACACAATGTCAGAACAGAGGCGTGACAAAAAAAATACAAATATCAGAATTAATACAAAAACCGTAGACAGAGAATACAATCGGGTCGCTGTGGCCTCTTACTCGCTAAAATAATGGTCTCATATGTACTTCATCTACTGTCTCTTTTCTTTTCCGATGATTGGAAGTTAATTTGAATGTCTCGCTCCCACGCTTTGTACATCTTTCACGTAGTGAGAACAATTCTAAATCTATGGTCGTGCCGGTGTCGTGTTAGCGAGACTTGCCGCCCGGTAGTGCCAGCCCATGCATTTGCATGCATTCCACTCCATGCATGCATGCACTGCCTCTCAGTAGACTGAAACAGACTGGTTTGTACATCTCGGTCTTCCGAGTATCCAAAGCAATGCGAAAAAAATAATTCTACTTAACCGCTACCTGATATGACACTGGTTCACTTTTTTATAGTATAAGGCAAACGAACAACCCGAGCAATTTTTATGACTACCGCACATAGACATCCGCAAAGAGGTTATAGAGCACCCTTTTGCCTGCTCCCCCTGCACTTCCACTTATATATTTCTCTACTTACCAGGAGCACGTATTAGAGTTAGCGGAGCTTATCTCCGGATAAACTTTGACGCCGCACTATCGGAACAAACTTCAAAGAAAATTGTTAGGGTTTCGCTCCACGTTTCGTATTAACGGTATCGACTTATAGATTAAATAATAACGGGCATGGCGGCCATTCACGGGAATCTTTTAACAATTTTTAGCGGTAAACGAACAGTCCGTGCTTTCATGGTTACCGTCGCCCATAGACGCATGGAGGTTATACAGATACGTAGACCGTTGCCTCTTCTCCGTGGGCCACCGGATACTTACTCATCACGTGTTTTATATTAATAAATAAATTTACTTGTCGAACCACACAGCACCAGATAAAAAAATGCTTAGATAATTAAAAAATAAATAAATAACAGATATAAGAAAAGGAAAGGAAAGCTACGAAGAAACAAAAACTATTTTCAGAATATAAAACAAATATTGCACTGTAGTAAGAGGTAGTGCCTCACTGCATGCTGGTAGTCACGAAAATGGCTCCGACTGCTCGTTTTCCCCCCTATACCATAAATAAAAAAACTAAGTGTAGCGGGTAGATAGCGGTTGATAAAGATGAGGATAGACAAGGCCTTTAGAAAGTGAGAGGATTCTATTTTCGCATTTTTCAAATCCCTGTTTCCATTTTCATTTAATTGGTATTGGAGAGAAACAGGAATTGGACCAGAATTTCGTGGTATGATTTTCTTATCGTATACGGGGGCAAACGAGGAGTTGACCTTTCAATAACCCACGCCCATAGACATCCCCATTTTTGTTATGCAGATGCCCTCCCATCCTTCTCTCCTCCTGGTTCACCGGCTACTCACTTACCGCACGAAACGCGTCAGCATAGCTGTCACTTTACGTCCGCACAATGTGAGCGAGAGAGAGAGGTACCCGGGGTGCTTGCTCAATTCGTATGCATGCATACAGAAAGAAAGAAAGAAAGGAAGATTTTTTTTTATTCAAAATAGAATTACAGGAATTACTTTTTGAACGTCAACAATAAAATTTACCACCGGTTCAACCCTAGCCCTGTCCTGAGTGGTACTTCTTATTTTATTTATATGAATCAAAATCATTGCTTGTTCCTAGGCGTCTGTATCCAGCTACTCGTTTTGCTCCTTATATCATAATGGGTCACCTGCCGTAATTATTGCGTTGTCCCTATAAAGTATGAGGTAGTGCCACGCTGCAGCTGTACTGGGCCGGCGCGACCGGATCGGTACTTTCGTTTACACGATACCGGAGTAGTGACATTTGGGCTGTCGCGTTTCGTGCGGTGTGTAAATATCATGGAGGGGGGAGAGGCGAGGACAACGCATATGTATAACCTCTACGCGGATGTCTACGGGCGTCGGGCGTCCCTAATTAAAAAAAATACTCTCTTTCCCCCTTATGTTATAACTAGCTGCGCCCCGAGGCTTCACCCGCTTAAATTTCGATTCCGTGGAAAATAGAAAATCATCCCATGTCACACGAACATTTTTTCGGGATAAAAACTATCCTCTGTGCTAATCCAAGTTACCCTCTATGTGTGTGCCAAATTTTATGAAAATGGGTTCAGCAGTTTTTACGTGAAGGAGTAACAAACAAACAAACATAAAAACTTTCGCATTTCTAATATTAGTAGGATGGGATACCGTCATTGCTGCATCGTCCATATATCTGCGCCACTCTCTCTCTCTCTGAGGTGTACTTTATATTAAAATACCCAGATGTGTATTTCGGGCGGCGTGTACGCGGCGCGACTATCCGTCAACGTCTCCGCGTGTGGAATACTTAATGCCTCACGCCCACCTGCAATCAGCCCTGATGTAGAGCCACTGGAAGCGTCACTAGGTTAATATTATTAATAATAATAATGTCCTCCTAGCCGATTTCATAGCCGAAGCCGAAATCGGCTACGGCGGCCGTCTCTACAGAGACGAGCCAGATGCGCAGGACATATTTTAGTGCACAAGTGTGCGCGCAGACACAAGTGCACTCTCTATTCCCTCATTCCCATATTCCGATGGGACGGCAATCCGACACTACCGGTGAAAAATCAGTTGCAGGACCGACGGCTTAACGTGCTCTCCGAGGCACGGGAAATATAATAGTTATTATAATAACAAAGAAACAGCAAGAGCACCAGGCAAACTCCTCACTACTGGCATCTTGAGTGAGAGCTGCGGGTTGGAGGAAGCAAGGCGAATGTGTAGAGATATGTGGTACACTCGATATATAACGGATTTTATCACGGTTTATTTAATTATTTCACAAAACAACGTTTTAGAAACTTCACAGCAACCGTGGTTAAGGCTGGACGGGACTAAAACCTCTAACTTTTTTTGTTTTTCTAACGTATTTTATCCCAAATAATATCTGTTAATGTAGTTTTATTGTAATGAGTAAAATTCGTGTAAAATTAAGATAAAGATAAGATTGTTTAGTAAAGTTTAAGTAAATTTAAGGACTACTGAAAGAAATTTCAGTATGTAATAAATATCATTTTTGTACAATTGTTTATAATATTTGTTTATAATGTATGTTTCCAGTGTACATTAACTATTAAAATAAATAAATAAATAATTTTAATGAATGTATTGATTGTTCACATCTAGAACGTAAGTATCCACGTAACGTTATAGCAGTCGAGTGCAATTTACAGTCAGGCGTGAGCGGCGCTCCTCGCTCTAATGATCCATCATCACGCCCCGGAACCTGCGAGTTATTACGTCACGCACTCATCACTGTCATCATCCTTCTTGTTATCATCATCGCGGCTCTACATAGCATATATAGGGTGAACGGATAATGGGTGTCATTTGGTGACTACGAGTCAACTACCATAGGGCAACCGAGTCTGGCCTGTAGGACTAAGGTTACATCAGCACACCCATTTACAAGCTAAACACACTACAAGCACTACACACCACACCCAACAGTCATAAAGACTGTGTTGTAGCCTAGGCTACCTATAGCCGATTTCATTCGGCTCTCCCCATTTTCATACCCATAACTGCATTTATAATGCAGGACCCCATCACCGAGGGGATGTTTCTCCCCGCGAGCATTGCCCGGGCATGAGGCTCGCCTCGGGACCCGCAGACCTCCCCAGCCTTCCCAGGCTGTGAGAAGACAACATACGTACGAGAGGAGTTTGTAACCCGATTTTCACGCGCTATATTCAGCAGTGCAGACAACGGGCCTCACGCTCATCTACACGACTTGACTACGCTACACGCGCGACCGTATCCGCGTGAGATCGTATCACGCGAACCACCTAGCGTGTATGGAGCAGCGGGTCCGGCAATCAGGATGAGGATCATACACGCTCACTCACACACCACACAACACACCACACCCACACCACTCACCACACCACACTCTTTAATTTCCCCACCCCCGCTTGAGAAACTTAACCCAAGTTGGGAATATACCCAACGGTAGCCGATAAGTCGGCTCCCCACCAGTACCGGAGGGATAATATGCCCCGCGAGCCCAACCCGGGTAATGGCGCTAGCGCCGAGGCCCGTAATCCCCGCGCGGTTATACAAACCCGCGAGAAGACCCCTGCTGCTGATGACTACGACATCCGCATGTACAGTCACAAACAATAATACTTTAGTACCTTGTCATAATTTATATTTTTGAAATTCCATATTATTGCTTTGACTTGTCAAAGAAAGTTATTGTGACAGGATTCTAAAGTGTATACATATTATTGCTCGTGACTGTACAGATGCATTGCCTTCCTCCACCATGGGGTGAAGGGCATTTGAAGCCGGTGGCCACTGGGTGGATGTCCTCCCTGCCCCCAGTATACACACAAATCAAAGGAACCATTACTTTCAAGGTGATAGGTACCAAGAGAGCGAGAGGTAACTCCCGCGGCTGCGACGGAGCATGTCACTACCATTTAGCCTTTTTTAAATATCAATAACAATCTGAAGGATACTAAAATCCGTTATTGGATGTATGCTTAATCATAACTAAATATTGTATCTAGAAAATAAGGTCGGTGGATTTTGTGAAATAAATAAATAAATAAAAATATTCTAGAATCTAGATAGTATGTAGAGGATTATTATAGTAATCCACATTGGATCCCTTCAAAGACTAATGGAGTTCTATATGGATTACTATAAAAACTCGAAATTTCTTTACAAACTATACGAGTAGGTACTGAATTAATGTAGCAAATTTTTAACCTCTTGTAGAAGTCACAGTAATTCTGACTCGATGAAATAATACCACAATAATACTCACCAATCGTGATCACTTCGGCACTAATTGGCGTCACTATTCAAAACGAAATAATCCTCAAACGGTCTTAAAGAATGGAGGAGACCGGAGCAAACATTTTTCTCAACTCTGCCATAACGACTTAATGATATATAATTTGTGTTTGTGTGTGTTTGTGTTTCTCAAAAGATGAATTACATATATTTAATGATTTCAAAAATAGAATGAGCATAAATAAAAAAAAATTGATCTAATTCCACAATTTATTGACTACATATCGCAGCTTTTAATGGTATAGGGGGGCAAACGAGCAGTCGGAGCCATTTTTTATGACTCCGTCTCTCCGACTGACATCCGCAGAGAAGCTATACACATGCGCTGTCCTCATTTCACCTCCCACTTCCATGAGCCACCGGCTACTTACACCCCGCACGAAACGCGACAGCACAGCTGTCACTTTACGCCGGTTTCGTGTTAGCGAGAGGTGCCAACCTCCCCGTCGTGCCAACCCAATTCGGCTGCATGCAAAACTACCTCTTACTTATATCCACAAATATATATAGGACAAAAATTTTTTTTATTGAATTATGTAATACGCATAAAATTTCTTTACCAACCTTAAACAGGGACAAATATGTTTAGTTCGCGTCAGCAACATGCTACGTACCATAGCAAAGTGAAGCTACGCCAATTTTCGTAGTACGCGTATCCGCTACGAGCGCAGCGTAGCATATTTAAGACAATTTAGAGTTTTTACTTGAATCGATCATCCATATTATACCTTTTTTACAGTTATAACTTCGAAACAGCCTCTACGTAGTGTTCTATTCCAAAATCTGTCTGTCATCTTTAAAGAATAATGATTATAATGAATAATGATTT